>JAOANK020849246.1:0-10258 GCA_026257165.2 Telfairia occidentalis | reverse complement strand
CTCTGCTACAACTTATTTTTCTCTGTAATATATCTATCTCAATTTTTCTCCAAAATTTTTCTTCATGTCTAACTTTTTTTTAACATTCCTTTCATAACTCTATTTAATTATCTTTTCTCTATCTTTTTTTTTTATATATAACTTATTTTTTTTTCATAACGCTCTAACTTACTTTTTCTAAATAATATATTTCCTTGCTTTCTAACTTGTCCATCTCTAAAGTTTCTCCCTTTTTTTTTTCCTTGAAATAACTTTTCCTCAAAAAGTATTCAGTTATTAAAAAACATTTAAATCAAATGTTTACTAAAGGGAGGGCCGAAAGAATTGAATTTTTATTAAAGTGAGTGGAAAAAGGACCACTACACCCCAACAACCTTCTTGTGGCATATCCATACATCCACATGTTTGGTGGAAAAATTATTCAAAAAGACTGCTACATAATGTGGCTGGCAAATTTACGCCATTAAATTTAGGCGAGAGAAATTGTAAAGGTAATTTGACTTTATATAAAATGGTTATTAGAGAACATGAATATTTTCGAATCTAAATTTGACTGTTATCGGTCATATTGTGGTGGCTACATCCAATAATTTATTTGTTATGAAGTTTTAAAATTTCAAAGTGTAACAAAGACTAGGTCAGCTCAGTTGGCTTTCGTTGTGTCTATAAAATGAAGCAGCAAACATCTTTCTTTCGCAAAAAATCTCAACCTGTGGCTGTTGAGGTTGGTGTTTAAACGACATCAAGAACACATTTATCTAATTTCGTTGTGATAGTAAAAGAAGAAAAAATGGGTTCAGAAGTAAAGAAAGTTGGTGATGATTATCTGATACTGAAGACGGAGAGTGCGACTCTACTCGATCTGTTTCTCTTCATTCTTCCTTTCGATTTTGGAAACATCAGGAAGTTGGTGGATTGTCCCCCGGCCAAAGAAAACTCCTACAAAAGCTTTGGAAACAGATGGGTCATCTTCATCTCCATTCTCTTGCACAAATTCCTTCTCTCCATAGCCAATTTGCTCAAAATATCCAAGTTCTTGCGAGGTATATTTTCTTAAGGAGGGGCATATAATTTCTCATAATTTTTCCATTCTGATTTTTTCTTTTAATATATTTTTAATTTAGGATAGAACGCCTAATTAATACCTCATCTCCTAAATCTTTATAAGACTTGTACTCTCCCGTGACTTCCTTTCAAAATTGAAAGCTACCATTATCTTTTCTATCTTTCTTTTTTCACTTTGTTCCTATTTTGGAGTCTCTCGAAGAGAAATTCATATTATGGATGAAACGACGGAGTTTTCATTTAGATAATTGTGTAACGTGCGGATGCGTGCAGGAAAGCTTTGGGCGGTGCGTCCTAAAATTTATGTACCAAAAGTGAGATGCAGAGATTGGAACATAGCAGTAGAGAATAACGTAAAATTAGGGGACGAGGATTTGGATTTCAGATATTACGGTGCCCTTACAATTATGGCTTCCACTTTAGCCTACGAAGATTTTTCCCCTGTCCCCTCCGTCGTTGAGACCGTCGTAAATAACTGCTGGAAGGTAAAATATATGCGGTCCTAGTCGTCATAGTCATAACACAATTATGATATATATTATTCAATTTTTTTTTCATTTTTATTTACCGGACACATTGCAGGGTGGGATAATTTTTATCATAAACGTTTGATGTCACCCAAGTAGAACTTAATCGATTTGATAAGATTGCAATTTTTGCCTTATAATACGCTTTTGTTTGAAGAATTGTAAAAAAAAAAAAAAAAATTATTCTCATATGTATGTTAAAATGAATTATAAATATGGGTTTAAAATACAAAAATGATTAGAGTGGTATTGGAATTAATTTTTTGTTTTGTTTGTTGAAATTTTTGAGTTTTAGGGGATTTATATTCAATTTTATGACTTAATTAGGTGTAAGGCTCAATTTTTGTTGAAACGGGGGAGTTTTGGAGATTTTTATGTTTTTCTTTTCCATTTTTGTTAAAATTAGTGAGTAAATAGAGTGAAGTTTAGCAAAAGGTAAAAATAACAACATTAATCTAAACCCTAAGGTTGAATAGGATGAATTGAAACTTTAGGGTGTAAATTGATTAACAACTAAGTTTAGAAATAAAAATCAACTTTTTATATATATAAGATATCTAATTGTTATAAAAGCAAAAGCTACACTTGAAATTATTACCATTGTTGAACATTTGAGGGATGACGATGACTGAAGATGTATTTTTCTTTCCGACAGATGAAATTTCTTGAATGCTGCGATTTTCGGAATGGTAAGACTTTGGACTTCCACCTTTTAACTAAATGGTTATAATCAGAGTACAGTTGATTAATAAATGGTCTTATTCTCACCAGTTCGTATTGGAGCTAATATAATTAACCACTACATGTTGGATTGATTTTGATTGTGTATTTGATTTTTTTTTCAAGTTCAAAATTTGTGAGGATGGAGAATCCAACTATCGACATTTGCGATGGTAGTATATGCTTTTATCCACTGAGCTATGCTTAAATTGGCAATAGTGTATTTGAATCTGATATAATAGTGATTCATTAACATTAATTTATGATTAAGCTAAATTCTATTACACAAAAAAAAAAAAAAAAATCAATTTTAACCTTAAATTTGATAAGGTGTCTCAATTTTTACTATAAACTTTCAATTTCATCAATTTTGTATAATCAAACTTAATATTGTGCAGAGTTCGTTTTTCATTAAATTAGTGAGTTATTAGACTTTTTAACATTTATTTTTTAAGTGAATTAACGGAATTTGAATAGAAGGTAAAATATTATAATATTTATTTAAGTTTAAAGTCAAATACGATGTAAAAATTATGATGAAAATTAATGCAACAATTATCAAATTTGGAAATAAAAATTGATTTTTCCTCCCATATTAACTATATATGCATGATTATACTAAACAAAACAAAAAAAAAAATGATTATTTGAACGTTTCCAGGCTTCCAGAATAAAGATTCGACTCATGCATTTATGTTTCAAAACACGGCCACAGACCCAAATGTAATAATAGTGGCATTTAGGGGCAGTTCCAGCATAGACGATTGGATGGTGGATTTAAACTGTTCCTGGTTGAATATGAAGGGCGTCGGCCACGTCCACAACGGCTTCATGCAAGCCTTGGGCCTCCAAAAGGGCACAGACTGGCCGGAGGAGGACCCAGAAGGCTCTGATAATAATCACAAATTCGCCTACTACGCCCTTCGTCGAAGCCTGAGAGACATTGTGAAAAAGAACGATAGGGCAAAGTTCATCATTACTGGGCACAGCTTGGGGGGAGCCCTGGCCACCCTCTTTGTCACTGTCCTTGCCTTCCATGACGATTCTGCCCTACTACAGAAGCTGCACGCCGTTTACACCTTCGGCCAACCAAGAGTCGGCGACCACCAGTTTGCTCAGTTTATGGATAACACACAAAAAAAATATGGCTTCAAATATTACAGATTCATTTACTCCTTTGACATGGTCCCTACAGTTCCTTTTGATATAAATGATGCGTGGTACAAACACTTTGGCGGATGCGTCTTTCTTAACTCTTGCTACAAAGGGACGGTAACGAACTCTCTCTCTCTCTCCTTTGTTTATTTTTATACGAATTCAAATTTCTACTGGACCTAACAAGTAGTTATTAATATTTAATTGGGGAGAAAATGACAGAAGCCTTCATTACTTTGTTTTTTGTTTCACCCAAAATTTCTCGTTAGAGATATTATTCATCACTTAGATATCTATGATTCTCTCCGATTCTTAGTCTAGTCAATGTGTGACTTTGGTAGCATTTTTAACAACATTACAAGAATTCTAACATAGAACCTCTGGCTCTTATATCAAGTTAAAATCGCTAATGAATCTAATAGATTAATAGTTAAATAAAATTTTCGTCTGGAAATGAACTGTATAATGTTTTGGTTTGCATGCAGTTTTTGAAGGAGCAACCAAACAAGAACTACTTCTCACTGATTTGGTTGATACCCAAGTACTTGGTTGCATGGTGGGAGTTTATAAGAAGTTTGATAGTCCCACTCTTCAAGGGTAGAGATTACTTCGAGGGTTTCTATAGTTTACGGTTTAGGGTGTTTGGGTTGCTCATTCCAGGTGCATCAGCTCACATGTGTCGGAATTATATTAATTCAAATCGTTATGGAAAAATCAAATATCCAAAAGACGTCGAAACCCTAATTCTTGGAGGTCATATCAAAGCCGACTATCAGAGAACACGGAGAAGATGAAGATCAAATATGTAATGTTTGTAACGTGTGTGCTTTATTTACCTACACATCGCTCTACCAAGTCATCGTCCGCATATTTTAATATGAAACAACGTGTTTGTTTGTTTGTTAGTGTATTTGGGGATGTTTTGCTTGTGGTTTTAATAATTCTAGGTTTGCTAATTCTATAGACATATCAAAGATTTCGATCCTAGATGTATGGGTGATCGAAGTTTGGTTATATAATAACTTTGTGTCCTTTGGGTTTCGTAGAATCTTGGTTTATATAAGTTAGGGTTATGTACTAGTAAACTCATCTATCAAACATAAATCAACTTTTTAATTTTAAATTATGCCAAATCTAGCCTATGAGTGAAGCACCCAGTCAATTTAATATTTTGTAAGTGTGCTTTGATTATATTTGAGTCTCCTTGAAGAAAAAACTGCTTCGTTCAGAGAATCAAGTTTTGGTTCTAATTGATAGAATTCAGATCAAGATTGTATAAAAAATTATGTTTACTTTTCTGCTTGATACCAAAGAATTACAAGAACAGAAAATAAATATTGGTTCCACGAAGCAGAGGGGAAGACACAACCCCCTGGGGGTGAGCAAAAATTGAACCGAAGAACTGGTTTAGTTCGGTTTTTTCTCAAAAATCAAAATTTTCGAAATTTTTATTAAAAAAAAAAAAAATGGTTCGATTCTCGATTAATTAATTAAGAAAGTAAAAAAAAAAAATTGAATTATTATGTAATATATATATATATATATATACAAATATTATTCTAAGAGAAAACAATCCAACTTTCGAAAGGCCAGTTTCAAAATGTCCAAGTCCAATCTTTAACCTAATTCTCTCGGATTCAAATTGAAATAAAAAAAACCTAAACTTCTCTCTTTCAATTTCAATCAATCAATAGTTCCCCACTCTCTGTCTCCCTCTATTCCATTGGGAAAGAAATCAAAATAAATCAAACAATTCATTATAAACTAGGCCCAAACTTAATAGCCTAAAAATTATTTTGATTCCTCGAACAAACAATCAACCATTCAGATCACAATATTAATAAAATTGAAAGTAAAAAGATTCAGGGGAAGAGACATTTGACACCAAGATTTGTACTGGTTCACCCCAACAATAAAAAAAGGGCTACGTCCAGTTCCTGCAACTACAGGTTCCACTAAATCAGCTGAAGATTACAAAGGGAAACATTCAATTAAACCTTGCCATACAATCTCGCTCTTAGTGTTATTGGTTAACGAAACCAAAGCAAAAGAATACTCTCTAAGATGGTCTATACTCTCTAGGAAGTTCACACACCTCCCTCTCACAAAAACACTTACTCTAGATCTCTACATCTCTAGATTTCTAGACTTTTATATGTGTTTTTGTGTATATGGATCTCTGAAATTATAGGTGTATTTTTAGAGGCTCACATCAAACCTTAATAGGAAAAGGAAAATGCTGCAAACCAAATCTTAGAAGGAAAAGATGATTAGATTTTCTTCTTCAGTTTGGAATCCACTTTTCTCAATAGTCCCCTCTAAACAGTAGAAAATTTCAGCTTCTTAAATCTTCCCCGATCTGTCTTCTTCGATCCTTGTACGACGATTTTTCAAAATCAAAACTCGATTGATGAATTGGGCGCCACATCTTAACATCTTCCTCTCCATATCCATCTCCATCTCCCTCAAACTTTCAACCCTTCAAACCATCTCAACTCCCTCATCACGTTGTCGACCGCCACACGTCACATGCTGCACGCCGCGCCCTCCACAGCAAAGCCATCGTACATCATACGCCATTCGCCTCAAGCTGTCCCACGTTGCAAGTCATCTGCCTTCCCCCTAAAATTGCCGCCACCAATATATGCTCTCATTTTGCGGTCTCCACCCCTCATCAATCTCTTCCATGCCGTACGCCTAGCTTCAATTTTTTTTTTTTGTTTGGAACTAATATAAGGATATAGATCTGTTAAAACCAAACTGATCTATTTAGAAGCGATACCGATTGGTTTACTCGATTTAGAATCCATCAAAATCGAAGGGTTCAGTTCGATCATTGAATTGTGGCCAAAACTGGACCGTCGAACCGTGCACACTCCTGTCCCCTACCATTATTGAAATTGTAAGACTCTCGACTTCTAATCAAATTGTCATAATCAGAATAAAGTTGATCAATTCACATGGAGTAGATAACTGCCTAGGACCATTATTATCATCTTATGAAAAAAAAAGATATATGGTTGACTTAAAAGCTCGATTTTTGAAAAACCAGTCATTTAATAATAATATTTGTCTTTCACATAGCCAACTTAGATTGGACTTAAATTTGCCCTTTTATCAGTTAAATATATATTTTAAAATTTAAAAATGTTCTCAAGAATGTATTCAAGGCCTTGTAAATAGGGATTATGACCACTACGTTTCCCTTCTTTTATGTCAATTGTTATTTCTCTCTAATTTTCCCTGTATTGTCATTATTGAGTTAAAAAAATGTGAAATTAAAATGGGTTCAAAAAATAAAGTAGGTTGGGTAGAAAGCCAGTAATTATTAAATAATGACAGAAGCGGGCTAGCAACGACTAATTATTATTATTATTATTATAAAAATATAAATCAACCAGTTGGCATTGGTGTTGACCAAGTTTAGACGCGACGAAACAGCATATATATAAAACAGCAACTAAAAAATGGGTTCTGAGGAGCACGAATTTAGTGAAAGTTATCTGATACTGAAGCCGAAGGATGCAACTCTGAGGGATCTGTTTCTGTTCATGCTTCCTTCGGGTTCTAGAAAGCTCGGGAAGTTAGTGGATCACCCAAAGGGGAAAGAAGAGTCTTACAGAAGCTTTAGATACCGATGGGTTATATTCAGATCCATTCTGTTGCAAAAATTCCTTTTGGTCGTCGCATTTACGCTCAAAATCTTACACCCCTTTCTCAACAAAATCCTCATCTTCGTCTCATTCAATGGCGGCGTTCGAGGGCTTCTCTCCAAGTCCATTAGAGGTTTTAATTAATTATTTCAAACTTATAATTCTCTCACGGCCCGGCCACACACCTCTAGTACTGTTGTGTTTAGTTAATTAATTATATGATTATTGGGCGGGATAATATGCAGGAGAGCTTTGGGAGGTGCCTAATTATCAAACTTGGACGAACATTATACCGGCAGTGAGATGTAAGGAGTGGAGTTTATTAGATCTCAAAGACGACGCCATTCATAATTTACCTGATTATGTGGTTTTCAAATACTATAGTGCCTTAACCATGTTGGCTTCTCAACTCGCGTATAAAGATTCTTCAATTATCCCCTCTGTTGTGAATGGCTGCTGGAAGGTAACAATCATCCACTTTTGCCTTTCAACTTCACCCCCCCACATGGATAAATTTTTAACCAACTTTCCCTTTTTTACTTTGGATGTAAAACAATCAATATTCTATATCTTTGTTTTATTTCTGGTACGCATGCAATTGAGTACGTGAGTTTCAGAGTACTACTATTGAATTTCTCGTTGAAATTGGTGTGTTTTGAGAAATTTATTCAATCGTCGATTTTGTGGATTAACGAAGCTTAATTTTGTATCCGACTACTGAGTTTTGAGAGATTTTTTATTTTAATGGAGGTTAAAATTAGTGAATGAATGATTGTATTATTATTCATCAAAGTTTCAATTCTGTGTAACATATACTCCATTTTCTTTTCGAATAAAAAAATTGACGTCATTTTATAATCATTGTTGAATACTTGGGGATACTGATGAGCGATGATATATTTTTTTTTAAATGCAGATGAAACTACTTGAACCACCCTACAATTTTTGGAATGGTAAGACTCTATATCTCTAATTAAATTGTTATAATCAGAATAGATTTGATTCATTAATAGTCTTATTCTGGGCCAGTTCATATGGATTACTCTATTACTAAATTGCCTACATGTTGGATCATTATTATATGATACATCATCTTATTAAATAAAAACGCTAAGAGATATATGGGTTGGCCTAGGTAAAACCCAGTCATTTAATAACAATATTTGTGTGTTCACTAGACCAACTTAGATCGGTCTTAAATTTGTCCTTTTATCAGCTTATTGAAATAAAAAATTCAGCTAAAATATATATTTTGGAAGTTGAAGAAGTTCTAGAGGCTATCTAAAATAGATGTAAATAAAATTGATGTTTCTCGTTAATTGTATTGTCATTACTTATTAAAAAAAAAAACCGAAATCAAAATAAAGTATACTTTTAATTTCTTTAATTTTTAGAAAATAAATTTTCATTTTTCAAATCTCACTTTTTTATGCATTATATATCTCTTTGTCCAACATTGTCTCTTTTTTAATATCTGTTTAACTTCTCTCCCATTTTATAATATTAATATAATAATATGGTTTGAAAACTATACTAAAAATGTTAAAGAAAAAGAAAAAGAAATATTAAAACACAACAAATATACTTTTTAATTTAGAAATAAAATTATACTTTGATTTTTTAAAATATAAAATTACAATCGCGGAGTTGAAATATACCTATATTAT
This sequence comes from Telfairia occidentalis, assembly GCA_026257165.2. Lineage (NCBI taxonomy): Eukaryota > Viridiplantae > Streptophyta > Magnoliopsida > Cucurbitales > Cucurbitaceae > Telfairia > Telfairia occidentalis. The sequence continues at coordinate 1,471 of JAOANK020849246.1, read as the reverse complement.
TAAACTATAAGAATCATATGTAATATTCCAATTCCAAAATAATTTTAGTGGAATGTACGTTTAGCAGCTTGGATTATCTAGACTATCATTCAGTAACGACTTCAACCTTTTTTTTCTTTTTTCTTCTTCTTTTTTTTTTTTTTTTAATGTCTCATTCTGTCATTTGAAATGGTTCTTTAGACTTCCAGGACAAAGCTACGACTCATGCGTTTATGTTTCAGAACACGGCTAAAGACCCAAACGTAATAGTGGTAGCATTCAAAGGCACTTCCAGGTTCGATATTTACGACTGGCTGGAAGATTTCGACTATTCTTTGTGCCAACTCAAAGGCATCGGCCACATCCATACGGGCTTCATGAAAGCCCTAGGCCTCCAAAAGGCCACAGGCTGGGCCAAGGAGCTCCTCAAGCCCAAGCACGATTTCGCATATTACACCCTCCGCCAAAAATTGAGAGAAATTATCAAAACCAACGACAAAGCAAAATTAATCATCACCGGCCACAGTCTGGGCGGAGCATTGGCCATTCTCTTTGTCACTATATTAGGCTTCCACCAGGAGACTGCGCTGTTGGAGAAACTGCACGCCGTTTACACCTACGGCCAGCCTAGAGTTGGAGACCACAAATTTGCAGAGTTTATGGTAAACACCGTAAAAAATTATGGGATCCAATATTATAGATATGTTTACTCTTTTGACCTGGCGCCTAGGATCCCTTTTGATAGCACTCTTTTCAACTACAAACACTTTGGCGGATGCGTCTACTTCAACAGCTGTTACAACGGCAAGGTAAACGAACCACCTTATTTTAACCCAATTTTTGAAAAATTTTAAAGCACTTCGTGTTGTGCATGCAGTTTCTGAAGGAGGAGCCAGACAAAAACTATTTCTCCTTGATTTGGGTGATACCCAAGTACTTAAGTGCATGGTGGGAGCTTATAAGAAGTTTAATACTAATCCCACTGGTTAAGGGTATTGATTACTTTGAGGGTTTTGCTATGATACTTCTTAGAATGCTTGGGTTGCTTATTCCAGGAATATCAGCTCACTTGGGTCCCAATTATGTTAACTTGACCCGTTGGGGAAAAATACATGTACCCAATCACAAGCCCATCGAAACCCTAATTCATGCGGACCATATTGAAGCCGACTACTAGCGCATCGAGAAGATAAATATGGGTATAATATGTCATAAGATGTGTATGTTTATTAGTGTTCTTGAGGAGGTTTCCTCCTAATTTTATTAAATCTGGATTTGTTGAGTTTTGACTTTCGAGGATTTCAATTCTAAATAAATGTAATGGGTAGTTGAAGATGTGCTTGTAATAGCTTCTTCTTTTGAGTTTCATAAAATTAAGGTGCATGCAAATGTAGCTCGGGGATTAGTATATTCCTAGTTAATTTAGGATTACATAAAGGCTATATTTTTTTTTCATCTTGATCTCTAAACTTTTAAAAAGTCTATTTTAGTC
>JAOANK020849236.1:0-10259 GCA_026257165.2 Telfairia occidentalis | reverse complement strand
TAAAGAACCGGTCAAAGTACGCTTGGTCAACCTAAGGTCAAACACGAAATTCACTTAGAAACTTATCCTAAAACTACTTTTGAACGCATTTTGAGGCTACATACAGGGACAAAACACTAAGGGGAGCTTATTGATTAGGAAAAATTAGTCCACGCGCTGCCACACGCGCCACCACAGGCGCCGCCGCCGCCGCCACGCACTGCCAAATTCCATTAAACGTGTCGTCGATCTTAAAACTTCAGGTCACTACGGTTCCAACGCCACTGACCACGCTCCAATCCGAGCTCACACGCTCCCACACGCGCCACCCAAAGTTGGCGCGTATGGTTCACATCCCGGCTTCTTCTTCAGGCTCGTGAGGGCTCTCTGTAGCTCCGATTGACGTCTCGTTTTCACCAATGTGTAGATCTGGTCCTCAGGTCCTTTTTCACCTTTCGTTGCACTCAAAAACAAACTTTCTGGCTGGAAAAAGAAGGAAAAACGGGATTAGTACGATACCAAACAAAAACCCAAAAAAACGTACATCTATCGTTCTTACCTTCTAGAATTGAGATTCCCCACTGATCTTAGCCTCCCACTGCCAGAATTAAGAACAATCACTTGGTTTGCCAAGAAAACGGTGAGAAAAGACTCCAAAACACGAGAACGCTTACCGAAACTTTTTACTGGCGATCTCGAGCACACCGACAAGATCTGGACCGCTGTGTTCTAGAGGCAATGCTGCTTGACAGTGTGGTGAGAGGAGAGAAAAAAAATCGAGAGGAAAAGGGGAAGGAAACGTGAATGGGAGAGGAAAAGAATAGACTTTTTTCCATTTTTTCTTTTTTCTGTCTTTTTTGAGAAATAAAAGTGAGGGGGGCTAGGGCCTAACTTATTCTTATATAGGATGCACTTGAGAATCCTAACCCTAACTCATTTGGCTTAATTACAAAAATGTCATTAAGCCAAATAATTATTATTCTTTTTATTTATTTATTTATTTCTAACAATAAATCCTCAATTAATTACAAAATTAATTCCTTCAAATTAACCCATTTTATTTCTCTCATAACTTAAAAAGTTCCACCAAAAATAAATATTCAAATTACAAAGGAAAAATGTTTTTCATCACTACCTACATTAAAAATAAAATAATTTTACGGGGTGTTACACTAGTCCAATTTATTTTAAACTAATTTGGGCTTTTTGGCGAAATTGTCATTTGATCTTGGGCCGCGTCCTGATTTTAATTTGTTTGAACCGATTGGTGTTATCGGCTACTAAAGGGACACGTGGCGTCTTTTGATTTGCCAAAATTTCTCATTCAACAAAGAGTATTAATGTCTTTTTAAAAAAAAATTCCTAGTTTTCTATCAATTTAAAACGGCTTCTAAAAATCTTTAATGCCTTAAAATTGGTCCCATTTTTTCGAATTTCTCATTGTTTATATATTAGTGGATGTCCCACGTCAGTTATTCTGAAATTACAGAACGTGAGAGAGGACCAACTAACTGGTAGTAGTTTGAAATGTTTAGGGTTGTATAAATAGATTTATTCTTTGAATTGGTACTCAAAAAAAAGAAAAAAAAGAAAAAAAAAAGTCTTTGAATTGGTCCCATTTAACTTGTCATACTTATTCATTCTAGTCTTATACGTTGTTTTAATATCCCACTAAATTTTCATATTGCATTCATGAAAATACTAGATCTCTCATTTCTAAATTCAATTTGAAACTGAACTAAGAAAAAAAAAATCAATTTGAAACTTAACTACATTGGTTCCAATGTAGGGTCGGTTGGGCATAACTTTTAATTTAATCATTTTTTCTTAAATAAATATCGATAAATATAGTATTTTTTATTTTTTATTTTTTATAAATATTTTATAAATTAAATTTATTTGATTACACTACATTCAAAAGTGATACTATTAATTGTAATTTTTTTTTTCTTATATCGCATTTTGAAGAATTTTAATTAATCACTTTTAAGTCATTTTTGGATAATCCATCTCCCTTGTGGTTCTTCAAAAGTAACTTTAAAATCAATCCAATTTTTTTATAGTTCATTTTATTCATGAAGAATTTTTCATAAAACACTTTTTGATTTTCTAAAATTACTCAAGAAATTATACTAAACACACTTTAAATTGTTAATTTTTTTAAAAGTGTTCACAGAAAAAATAATTCTATATCAAAAATACTTTTTCTCATATTTATCCTCAACACACCCTTAGTCAACAATGATACCACATAAAATTTCTATTAAATGCAATGAAAATAGATATATTGAACACAGACAAAATTGAAACTTTTAGACAACATTTAAATTTATAAGCTAGGATCAAAACAGATAAAGATTAAATTTTAAATACTTTTTATACAAAATTTTAAAAAATAAATAGAAATTAAATACTTAAAATGGGCTTTAAATCATAAAAGAAGTAAGGTTTTATTCACGTACTAACTTGAATAGGAGTGGGGGGAGAACCAAAATAGAAATCAATAGAAACCAAGAAAATTATGTGAAATAAAATGTTTGATGCTAAGTATACTAATATGATTTCCAAATAAGGGAAAAAAAATATTTTTATTGATTTTATTTACAATCCATAACAAAAGTATAAATAAAAAAGTAAAATCAATAAATTTAAGTCAATTTGTGCCTAACCAATAAGTAGATATAAGACATGCATTTGTTATGGGCAGAAAAAATGAGATAAGAGATAAAGTTCGAGGGAGACTTAGTCTAACAAAGATTGAGTCTAGGAACGATCTATTCGAATCGAGAGAAACTTGGCTTAAGTAGGCTGTCTTAGTTAGCTTTCGAAAAGCCAGATTCAATTTGAGTCCAACCCAAGAAAGGAGGCTCGGACTGTCTACTAAATGGTCAGCTAAGTCGATCTCCTCGAAGAAGAGGTGGCTGAGCCGAGCCAACCACCCCAAGGAGAAGGTGGCCGAGACGAGCTGACCTTCCCAAGGAAGAGGTGGCCAAGCCACTTGTCCAGGGAAGAGGTGGCTGAGTCAAGCAGACCTCCCAAGGAAAAAGGTGGCCGAGTCGACCCCCGAGAAGGAGGTAGCTGAGCCGACCCCACATGGAAGAAGTGGCCGAGCAGAACTTCCTGAGGAGGAGGTGGATGAGACGACCCACATGTTAGAGGTAGCTGAGTAGCCCTCCTCAAGCTGGATGAGGTGGCCAAGCCGACTTTCTGAAGGAGGAGATGGCTGAGCTGACCTCATTAGTTATTTGCCCCATATCATAACAGCGCCCAAACGAGCTTCTGTAACGCAGGTAACATGACCTCATGATTTATAGTTAAATCAGCAGTTACACTCGAGGTAATGGTTACAATATCAACAGTCAATCAACATCCCCATAAATGAGAAGTTAAAGGTATGCTAAAGGTAATCAAATCTAATCTTTTGTGCTAAGTCTTTTCCTATAACCCGAGCTAACTCGAGCGTTGGAGTGTTTGTAGCTTAGCACCACATCGGTGCGTCATAGTCATTCTCTTTTGCTTGTAATTCGTTCGAGCTAAACAAATTTACTGTTGATCCGAATTTGAGCATCAACACATCTATGTTGCTCCTAAAAATCGAGAGTTCCACCTGAACTCAAAAAAAAATCCCACAAATTTAAGATTTAGAATATCATTTTTCTAAACCATAAATATTAACATTATAAAGTTAGAGGGAAGACATAATGTGACAGGAAGAAAAACAAAAGAACAGAAACACGCTTGCTTTTGGCAGTCATGTGATGGAGACTGATCATAGAGAGAAAAAGCAAAAGGTCAAAGGGAATGAGCTGAGGTTGCTCACTCAATCTCATACCAAACTGATCCACTTATTATTTTATGTGGCTGTGGGATCGTAAAATGTAGGAAGTATGCCTTTTGTAGGGTTTTGTGGAAAAATATGGGTATCGTTTTGGGCATCGTAACCGCACTCATAGTGGGCTGTTTGGTGAGAAAATTGATATGATTCCTCGAAAGTGTTTATAACAAAAAGTTAACAAAAAAACAAAACATAGCAAAACAAAAGAGGACCAACTTTCTAAAAATTTTCAACCTCCTTGGCTTTACCACTTTGCATTGCATGTCTCCACTTTGAATGCAAAGGACTCCACCTCTCTTTCAACGTCTTCATATATATAATATAAAGAAATTGTGATGAGTAGCCTTTTCTAAAAGTTTTTTTTGTAAATTTGTGATGTTCTAAAACTCATTGTACATATATTATTTTAAAAACATGAGTGTATATGCACCTATTTTTGAAATCGGTAAATCTACCATTAGCTCGAGTAATTATACCAATCATCAGCCTAAATATTTATTAGTTAACGTATCTATGCTATATCGATTAACTAATTTCTTAAGTAAAGCACTGATTAATTTGTATATTTGGCTTGTGCATATATTTTCATTTTGTTATATTCCTAATTTATTTTTTAGGTGATTATTTTGCAATATTTTATGTAAATGATGCTAGAATCGCACTTACCCTCTATAAACTCTAAAGCCACTCATTCTTCGTACTACCAAAATGTTCAAACAAGTCAGATAAATTACAAATGTAGTCTTTATATTTCAATCACTATTGTATATATTTAATTTTAAAACTTTAAAAATTATTATTATGTTTATTATTTTTAAATTATAATTCTATGTACTTCTTTTTACAAATGCCTATTAACTAAATAATGATCTAACATGTCTATTATCCAATTATTACATAATAGCTTTTCTTATAACATCGTTTTCTTATTTTGAATCAAATAAGAAATTATTGTTAGTACAAGTTTGATATAATTTTTTTAAAAATATATATTTTTAAATAAAATATCTATTATATAAGCATTTTTGGAAGAAAATTAATTAAATACTTAATTTAAAAAGTTATTAAATATTTTTATATGCTTTTACACATTTTTAGATTACTTTTAATTATTAAAAATTCTAAAAAGCATTTTTAATTCGTTAAAAGCACGGTTCAATTTTTTGTTTTTTAGTTCAACATTTGTGGGGGTGGGGGATCGAACCATCAACCTCTGCAATGGTAGTACATGTTTTTATCTACTGAGCTACGCTCGGATTGGCCACGGTTCAAAATTTTAGCCAAACACCATTAATTTAAGAAAAAAAATATTTTTTTTCTATCAATAAGAAATTTAAAAGTCATGTCAAACATACCCTTACTTGTTTTTCTTTTCTAAAGACTGATCTATAGAGGGCATTTATACTAAGGCTAATATAGATACTACTTCGAATTCATTATCATCCATGTCACATCATTTAGTAATGATATGGGTCCAACAACATTAAAAAACTATTTATGAAGAAAAATTCATAGGGTAAATATGGATGAATAAGTATTACAGAAGTACTAACAATTTTCCCTAACACTACATGTAGAGTTATATGAAGCACTTCTCCCAACACTACAGGTAGAGTTATATGAACTAGGATAGGTTTATAAATGAGAAAAAAACTAAAATTTGACCACCAAATTTGTCAAGGTGTATTAATTTTGATACTAAATTTTCAATTTCATCAAATTGAGCCTCAAATTTAGATAATAATTTTAACCTTAAACATGAAAAAATGTTGCAATTTTTACCTTATAATAAATTGGTGTGTGAAATATGGTTAAAAAAAAAGTATTTTTACATGCGTACAACGAATTATAAAATATATATAAGGAACAAAAATAATTTAATTACAAAGAAAAATGATATTAAAGCTAAATTTTCTTGAAATTTATAAGTTTTGAAAAAGTTATTTAATAATTAATTTGTGCATTAATCAAAATTAATTTTGTGTAATGCTTTATTTTATTGAATTTAGTAAGTTTACAAAAATTTTCACATTATTTTTTGTTAAAATTAATAGGTGAATTAGCGAAAATTGAATAGAGAATTAAAATTGCACTACTTATATAAGTTTAGGGTCTAATTCAATGAAATTAAAAGTTTAGAAGTTGAAATTAATTTTTTCCCATATAATTTATTGGTGATTGTGGGGGCGAACTTGTTCAATTAAAACCTGTGATAGATTCAACTTAATTTAATAAAATACATTTTTAATAGTATATTATCATTTCTTTAAAAAGGCTTACATATATTTAGATTTAAAAACCCCAGATTCTCAGCTTTTCTTTTTATTTGATTATTTTAGAGAGAGAAACTGAGAAAGTAGCACGCTTGCTGGGATTTTGATTGAGAGTTCTTTGGCTTGAGCATTTAACAATGTAGAGAGAAATTTCCTTTTATTCATCCTCATTATTTATTTATTTTTTTTCTGTTGAGGTGAAAAGAAATAACTCATGGATAGAGAATGCAAAAAGAGAGGCTTATGCTGCATGTCATCAAACCCTAAATTTTTTTTTTTTTTTTTGCTCTGTTGCCTCCAATTCACAATCATCACCACATGCAGCCACATCATTTCGGATTTTCCCAAGTGGTTTTGTTCCAGTGTTCTCTTATGTTGTTTCTCTTTCTCTCTCTCTCTTCACTTTTTTCAGTGGCAATTTCTCTCTCTCTCTTCCCCCTGTGGCTGGTTCTCAGTGTTATGAAGCTTTCTCAGCACAATCCCAAAACAACTTTCTTCCTTCCAATCATTATTTCCATTCATTGATTTGCTACTAGCATTGATTTTTCTATGGAATATATGAGTGTTTGCAATTACACTCAAATTGACTTCAATATCTCTCTCTCTCTCTCTCTCTCTAACAATACACACTATGTCTATGTATATATGTATGTGTAGGTCAATTTTTGGATAACAATGATGTGAGGTGTCACAACCCTAAAATTGGATGTCGGGTCATCATACTTTCCAAAGAACAAATGTGAGTTTTTGGACACATCATTGGCACATGAAAGCATGCTAGGTTAAAAAGATGAATAACACATTTACCTTATTTAAGTCTAATAAATCCTTATTAAAGACTCAAGATATTAATTATGACAATATTATGCCACGCTACACCACTTCATTATTAATTTGCTCCACAAATTTTTTATGTTTGATGGCCTTATTTGTTGTGTTTTTTCCCTTTTATCCTACTAAAATTTCTTCTACTCAAGCTTCGAAACCTAAATGTAATGTTCGAGACAACAATCTTGCCATATTTTTACAATTGTATGATATTATCTATTTGGAACATAAATTTTCATGCAACTTTATTTTTAGTTTTATCCAAAAGATCCTATACTAACAAAGATGTTGCCTCTTACTTATTTACCCATAATTTTTTCTTTAATCTAACTAATGTTAGACTTCGATCGCATTTCTAATAACAGGCAAGTTGAAGATTAAAAGGACATGTGAGAGAGTTAGTGAACATTCAATATAAAAAACCAAAGTGAAAGAATCAGAAAAGTTGAATCAATTAACACATAGTCTGTATGTAATTATACTTTGTGAGGACTAATCACACTGAAAGTTCAAAAAAATCGGACAATCAGAAGCTAGAAAAAAAAATCCTTTGGGGATTTAAAAAGTGAGGCCAATTTTGAGCATTAAGAGTATGTTGTTAGTTATATGCACTATGTCAGCTAGTAGAAAAGTAGAAAAACAAATGCAACAAATAAAAGCATATGTAATAATCGACTCCACTGTTTTTAAACATAAACACTAAAACCCAAGATTAATTAAACCTGAGTAATGATATAGATAAGGAGTTTTGATAGAGAGATGAGGGACTACAGTAGCTTTGCTCTCAAATCTACTTCTGTGACTGTTCATCATCCTCGTCAAAAAACCTTCGAGCTCCACATTGTTGTTGTTGGGGTTGGTGCCCTAAATATCGTAAGTTTCATGTCTTGTAATTATTGTAAACAAATTATTTATTGAATAAAATAATGTGTTATTTTATTTTACGTTTAGTGTGCATCAACTCAATCCAATAAACTAAGATCCAAGGATATTTTATGTAATTTAAACATGTATGTTGTAGACATACAAGTGGATCATGTTTAAATAATAACTTAAATGGTCTATAGTATATGGATAATGTTGGGTACCTTATCCTGGTAACACTATTGGATACGACTCACTTTGTAATTGTTACAAGAGTTGTAAAGCAAACGATTATGGTCCTAATCGTTCATATGAGTGGGGGCATCCTATACAAAAAGTTTGTATAAGACCGGACAGAGAAGTGATTAGTCTCTCCTTATAACGTCGTTGCTTGAAGAAATTAACATTTCATTAGGATGATCATGAAGAAAATGAGCAAGAAATTTTAGACAAACCTGCTGATAATCAATCAACCAAATCAGCCCAAGTATGCTGATAAGAAGTGGCAAAGTTGCAGAAGAAAAGGAAAATATCTCAGCTATTCTCCTGCGTATCAAGTTATCCCCTACCATTGCTGATCTATTGCTGAGTTATTGGTGTGTCCTCACTAAATCAAATCAATTAAATTAATTCCAATACTGAAATCATCTCCTATTACTGCAGCAGACTGCTTCATCAACAAACAGCTTCTAATGCTCAAATTGCTCCCTTCACCAACGATTATTTTCTTTTGTAAATGCCTACTCTATTCTTTTTACATCTTTCCTTATGGAGCAAAATCAGATAATTGATTGATGCTTCTTGCCTTATCTGGTTCCCTTATGTGTAGTGTTTAAATTCTGGAAGAATTCTTGAATTCAGACAACAAGAAAAAATTAATTTTCTTTGTTTCACATAGTGTTCAAGAATTTTCTTTATGGTATCAGAGCTATACACATAAGGGAAAGATCACCTTCAACCTTCTGTTAAGTTTTCTTTGTCAAAACCTCATGGCTAAAATTGAAACTTCTCTCTCTATCCAATCCTTTCATCAATGTACCAACCTAATTTCTTCGAAACTCAATTCCTCAAACTACCTTCTATGGAGATCTCAAGTCTTACCATTGGAAAGGAGCTTAGAAGTTGAACACCACCTTCACAACAGGGAAATTCCAGAACAGACAACTTTTGATGACCATGGGAAACCAGTAGCTAATCCTCTGTATCTAGCTTGGCTCAACAATGATGGACTCCTAACGTCATAGCTGCTAGGAATCATCTCTGAGGAGGTTTCAGTAATGATTGAAGGATTAGAAAATGCAAACCAGGTTTGGAACTCTCTCGAAGAAATTTTGTTGTCTATTACTAAAGAAAATGAAATCCATGTCACAGAAGCTATACATTGCCTGAGGAAAGGGAGTTTATCCATTGATGAGTATGTCAAACGTTTCAAAGCACTTAGTGACAAGCTTGCTGCCATGAAACATCCCATGGATGATGTTACCAAATTATTTACTCTAGCTCGAGGATTGGGAGGCAACTACAAAGACTTCAAAACAGCCATGGTCTCCAAAGCTCCCTATTCTACTTTTAATCAATTTGTGCTTGCTCTTAAGTCACATGAACAGATGAATCAGCTAGAAGTTGAAGAAGAAAAATCAGCAAATATCATCCATAATCAAGCTTTTTCTGCCAACGAGGAAGGAATCGTGGAAGAGGCAGAACTTTCACCTCACAAGGAAGAGGTTTCCAACCAAACAAGACCATGAACTTTAATGATACCTCTCTAGAGAGAACTTCATAGAGTACACAAATGACCAACAACAACAACCATGTAAATTCTCAAAGTCAAGGTAACTTAGTTTGTTGTCAAATTTGCAGAAAGACTAATCACACCGCTCTCAACTGTTGGAATAGATTTGACCACGCCTATCAACCAAACGTACCAAAGGCGCTTGCGTTATGACTTTAACTGAAGAAAATGATACCAATCTATATGTGGATACTGGGGCCATCGCACATGTACTCAACAACTCAGGTATGCTATTCAACTCTCAATTATATAAAGGAGATGAACACATGTTTGTAGGAAATGGAGAGGGACTAAAAATTACATAAATAGGTTGAAGGAATCGAATTCCCAGCAAAGGCGATTGAACGCTTAATGCATTCAATAATGAATTTGGGAAAAACATGCATTACAGAAACAAAAATACAGAGAACGAGAAATTTTTACCTTTGAAAAAGCTTCCTTCAATTCATGTAGTTCTTTGTTGTTCTACTGTAACCTCAAACCCGAACACCACCACGTAGTAAACTTGCTATTCTCTAGATCGAAACAAGGATTTGATTGTGAGATTGATTTTGTGAGGGAGGAAGAAAAACTCAAATTCCAGCAAACCTTGTGTTCTCAACACAGGAATTTATATTGAGTTGATGAGAAGAGAGAGTGGGAGGGAAAATTTCCTTAATTCCCTCCCACGTACATCCCATTAACTCCC
>JAOANK020849226.1:0-10259 GCA_026257165.2 Telfairia occidentalis | reverse complement strand
GTTTGTTCTTTCCCTGTTTTTCCTCCTTAGTAGCATGATTTTCCTTAATCATTTGAGCTAGTTAGAGTGCTTTAGATTCTAATCCGCTGCTCATGTATGTTGATGCACCTTTCAGGAAGCCTTGGTGATGCTTTGTGTGCGTACCCACCTCAGTTGTAACTGAGGTGGGATGTATAAGCTCAGTTTGACTGGACGAGCCCACCCTGAAGAGTAATGCCAATCCCTAATATTACGCTGGATAGGGTGTGATGGGGAGAGATTCACTCCCCCCAATCACCTCCCTATCTGTTGTTGATGACGACGGATGAGGCAAGATTCCCAATCAAGAGACCACCCCTACTTGGGTATTAATAGGAGGCGAAACAAGAGGCAAAGGTAAGCACGGAGATCTTGAGTAAATCCTCATTCACATCCTCTGCCTTATTGACTTGAGCGTCAGAGTGTGGTTTTCACCACTCCACCTCACCTCATCCTTTTCTTGTAACGAATTTACCTAGAAATCATGTGAGTGATGACAAAGCATGTTGGAAGCACCTATGTTAGTCTGTTGGGCCAGTCTTCCCTCTTGCAACTAGTTCAAGTGAAGTTGGTCGCATGGCCAGGTCGCTGAGGATGCAGAAGAATGGTGGGGCAAGTAGGTGTTGAAGTAGGAAGCAAGTGAGCCAGGACAAATCATTCTTGAAAGACTTGTATTGGTCTGTGGGTGCAGTCTTCACAATCGCGGGCAATTCAAGTCAAGTTTGTAGCATTGCCAGGTCGTAGGGGATGCAAGAGAGTGTCGAGGCCAGTGGGTGCAAAATCCTAATTTCGAATCCTGGGCCTTGGGCATTATAATTTTCGTTCTTGCTAGCAAATCTATCGTCCTATTTTATGCTTGTTCTGTATGTGGGTAAGCCACAATGTTTCTGCTTAGCGCTAGGTGAAGAACTTTTTTAGCATGTGTGTTTTAACTTTAGTGATATCCTCTTCAACCTTCTGAAGCATGAAAATGGACGAGAGGCAGTCTAACTCCACAATCATCGATATGTGATTATATGGGTCTATCATTGTAATGTCTCGCAATCCAAAATTTAGGTTATTTAGGTGTTTAATTACATCTTTAGTACCTCCAAGTGTGATAATTTGGAATTAATTTAACCTTCTTACTATTTTGTAAATTAGTTTTTAGTGGTATTTCTTAAGTAATTAATTTTTTTAGTTTGTATAATAGTTTTGTTAAATTAAATCTCTAATCCAAACTTTTGAAATTTTAATTTTTCTCATATTAAATGTTTTAGTCTTTATAAAAGCCTACTTTGTACCTAAGATCTTCCTAAGATTATTGAGAATTTATAAGAGTTTAATTAGAGCTAAATGGGGTTTTAAAAATAGGAAAAGGAACATTTTTTTGAAAAGAAGTCCTAAACTGGGTACTTATGACGTCATCTCATTATCTTCTTTTTCCTTAAACTCTTGCAGCCTCATCTCTTTCTCTTTTCCCTCCCTCTCTTTCTTCCAACTGCCACCTTCATAAAACATCTTGTCCGACATTGGTGAGAACTCTGGTGACTCTCTCAATCTCTCTCTCGCTGACATCCATACTCCAACGTCGTTTTCTTGGATCGACTTGATAGGAAACACCTACGATCTCTGACGACATGCCCAACAATGGTGTCAAAACTAAATGGGCGACTTGTCTTCTCTCTCGCGCGTGTTGATAGTAGGCTTAAAAGGGTTGATTTTTGTTTTGTCGTTCTTCATGAAAATCTCAAATGACACAACCTTATCTGTGAACCACAAGCAACAATGACATAACCCAGGTGAGAAGCAACGCAACCTATCACTTTCGACGACCTTTGACGCTAACCTAAGGTCAAACAATTCCAAATCTACAATGTCCACTCTATTTCAAGTCAGATCTGTGTGTCCACGATCTTAACAACTTTAAATCAAACTACCCATGAGCTTAGACGATCGAATTTGTGGTGTCAAACTCATTCAACGCTAATTTGATAGGGACCGAAGCGATTCAATGCTTTAATAAGAACCGAAGGGTAATTGGCTTGCTTGAATTATGTTTTTGACTCAATTGTCTTAAATTTATTTAGAACCTTGAAATTTTATCTTTCTCGCCTAGAGAGCTGACTGATTAGAGTTTAAGAGTGTGTAGGATGTGTTGTAAGTAGATTTTACTTGTTGGACTTATATGGTGTATGTTTTGATTGATTTGCATGCTGATATTTGCAATTGAACTGCTTTAGAACTCTAGATATTGTTGAATATTAATGTAATGTGGTTATGATATGAGTTTATGTGCTCAGATATAAGTTGCCATATTTTGATGTTATGCTTTGATATATATTATGTCGATGAATGATGTAGAAGAATGTTGTTTTATTATTTGGATTAATATGTATGTTGAATTATTATATGGATAGCTTTATTGTGAATTTGCTATTGAGGTTGTGTTTAGCTTGTTTGTCTTATACTTTGTGAGTTTACTAGCATATTTGGGTAATTTTTTTAATGAGATATTAATTACAAGTATGTTTTAAGGCTGGGACTATGAGTTTTATAATTATTATGGATGGATCAAGAAATATTTGTTAATATCAAGGCTTTTAGGTAATATGGTTAGGGCTAATGTGTTGGAAAATATGACCACCAAGACCTTGGGTACAAATGGTCAAGGATTGGTGTGATGAGTCTAGGCGGAAGAAAGTATTGAGGTCTTAAATAGAAATGGTCAAGAGCTCATATGTTGTGAATTCATCGAGGCCTTGGGTACAAATGATCAACGACTTATGTCGTCGTTCTAGGCCTTGGGTATAAATGGCTAAGGGTTGAACATCAATTTCAATAGAGAAATGTTGAGGGCCTAGGTACAAATAGTCAAAGGTCGCTGTGTCTCGAAAGAGTAAAGTATGAAGAGTTTGAAAATGTTGGAAATAGCTTTAAGAACTTGAAAGTGTTTTAAAGAGATGGAAAATATTGTGAGCACTTGAGATGGTTAAAGTTTGTGGTTGAGCGGACTTCAAAACAATCCAATATTGGATGGTAAGTACTACGACCTTTACTAGTACAAATATGAGTTTTAATGTCGATCTAAAAAATTCGCATGTACCTTCATTGACAAACAAAAAAAAGTGGTCAAACACACTCTGAATTTTTTTTCCCAAAAATCATACTTCTAATGTCGAGCAATGTCCAATATTATAACTGAAAGGAAACTGCCCAACATTATAATCGTACCCAATGAAATTAATTTTTAAACTTAAAAAACAATACTTTCCTAAATTCATTTGCCTCAAACCCTATCCCTTTGTTGCAGTCCTCTCGCTTCACTAGTGTCGTCACTCGTCGCAGTCATCGAGATCAATTCACCATCGCCACCCATGCCCATAGATTCTTTTCTCCCCCAAGGGATTCACACTGCCCTTTTTCTCCTCATCACCCAAGCTATACATTACCCGTCAAAGGAAGGAGTATTTGGTCAAGAAATTCCCTATGAATAAGGACAATAAAGATGTTTGGAGGAGTAAAAAAATTTAGAAGTACGAACCCTAGAACTTTGATTCGAAATGAAGCTTATTACATGGACCATAGATTCAATGAGGTTGTACAATATATTTCCTGAGGGAAATGTTGAGGAAGAAATCAGAATAAACCAAACAATTAATGGAAGCGAATAACAAACTAGGCCCAAACTTAATAGCCTAAAGATTAATTTGATTTCTCAAACAAACAACCCACAAATCAAATCAAAAGATTAATCAAACTGAACGTAAAGAGATTCAGGGAAAGAGACACTTGACACCGATGTTTATACTAGTTCACCCCAACAATAAAAGGGCTACATCCAGTTTCTACATTAGCAGGTTCCACTAAATCAGATGAAGATTATAATGGAGAAACACTCAATTAACCTCGCCATACAATCTCGATCTTAGTGTTCTTGGTTAGCAAAACCAATACAAAATAACACTCTCTAAAAGGGTCCACACACCTCTCTCTCACAAAAACACTCACTCTAGATCTCTACATCTCTAGATTTCTAGACTTCTATCTATATTTCTGTGTCTCTAGATCTTTGGAGTTATAGGTGTATTTATAGAGGCTCACACCAAACCTTAATAGGGAAAGGAAAATATTGCAAACCAATTCCTAAAAGGAAAAGGTGATTTTATAGATTTCTGCTTCAGTTTGACTTCACTTTTCTCAACAGTCCCCTCTGGACAGTAAGAAATTTTAGCGTCTCAAATATTCCCCGATCCATCTTCCTCGATCCTTGTACGACAATTCTCCACGATCAAAGATCAATTGATGAATTGGGCTCCACATCTTAACAATCTCCCACTTGGTGACTATTCATCAAAGAACTCCCACTCCAATTTTACTTTAGCAAAATAACTGGTTCTGACTCCCCTTCAAGATAATCAAGAAACTTGCAACAACAAAAAATGTCAGACAAATAAATCCAGTTCACATCTATGATTGACTCCGAGGCATGGGTCATGTACGTGAGCTTGTCTTCCAGACGTAAAGAGACACAACCATGTACTCCCACTTGAACTAAGTGGTATCAGACAACATCTTCCTCTTCAACCACATGTTAGAGAAGATGCCTTCACAAATTTCTTCACGCTATCATTGAAGCTAGTTGCCAGGATTGAGTAACTCCCACCGACTTCGGTACCCCTCTGAGTCTCGATTGATGCAACAAATTGCCTTGAAGGCTTCATCGAATCATGTCATCTGCCAATTGAGGTATTGTGACGACCCTCCAAACTGAATTTCTCATTCGGTTTTCTCAATTGCCCTTTCGATGAACATTGATCTCCTTGATCGATCTTGGTTGTCATTGTTGATGGTGCAACTTTGCCTTTCTACAAACCATCTGCAGCTTTAATTTGTATCCATCGTTTCTTTGGTCTTCTGGCAACTCTCAAATCAATTGTGTATAGTGCAAACTATTTATGGCCTACTGCCACCAAATCTGACCCTTCAGTGAGTCTCCACGAGCCATGGCTAAACTCACTCCTATAATTTTCATCATCTAACTTACCAACTGAGATAAGATTCAATTTGATACTAGAAACATACCTAACACCTTATAGCACCAGTGAGCTCCCACTATCTGTCTTCAACCTAATGTCTCTAATCATTCTCGATACATAAACCTTACCATTCTCCATTCTTATTGAGCCATAATCGTCTGGAGTAAAGGAGGTGAACAATCTTCTATCTGAAGCTACTTGTATCGAAGCTGCACTATCTACAACCCACCTTGATGAGAAGTCTTCATATTTTGTGTTACTCTCAACACAAACCAAGGCATCATGTTCTACCACATTTGCATGTAACTTCAGCAGGTCATCGCTCATTCGTTTCCACTTGGACTTAATGTGACCCTTCTTATGGCAATAATGACACTCTACATTTTTCACAAGTCTCTTCTACTACTACTACCACTACTATTATTGCTACACCACTCCTCCACAACATTTTCCTTACCCTTACTAACAACCAGTGTTGACCCAAAAGTAGACTCTTTACTAGAACTACTACCCTTCCTACGAAATTCTTCAATAATTGTTGCATCACATATCTTAGAAACTTAAGACTGTCACTTTCTAATGAATTAGACACTACAGTCTTCATAGTTTCCCAACTATTAAGTAAGGACGTTAAAAGCAAAATAGCATTAACCTTATTACAAAATATGATATTAGCATACTCTAACTAATTCCTCAAATTTGTCGTCTCACTTATGTGAGCATTGACTAAACTATCCTCATCTATTTTATATGTGCAATATCGCCTAACAAGATAACATTTATTGTTGGGTGAGGATTTTTCATATTTGTTAGTCAAAGCCTCCATCAAGTCTTTTGCAACTGTCTCATTTGCCACCAGACTTGCAACTTCCTTTGACAATGTCAACTTGATAATGGCCACCGCTTGTTCATTCAAAGTTTCCTATTCTTCATCATCCATTTCGTCAGTTCTCTTCTTCAAAGCTTTGTGAACTTTATTGTAAGTCAGAAAGGCCTGAATCTGCATCTTTCAGTAACCAAAATCCAGTCCATTAAACTTGTGAACTGATCCAAATCTATCTCTCATTGCTCCTGAACCTGGAAGCTTTGATACCAGTTGTTGGGGAAGAAATCAAAATAAACCAAACAATTCACAGAAGCGAATAACAAACTAGGCCCAAACTTAATAGCCTAAAGATTATTTTGATTTCTTAAACAAACAACCCACAAATCAAATCACAATATTAATCAAACTGAAAGTAAAGAAATACAGGGAAAGAGACATTTGACGCTGAGATTTATACTGGTTCACCCCAACAATCAAAGGGCTACATCAAGTTGCTACACCGACAGGTTCCACTAAATCAGCTGAAGATTACAATAAACAAAATACTCAATTAACCTCACAATACAAACTCTCTCTTAGTGTTCTTGGTTAGCAAAACCAATACAAAAGAACACTCTTTAAAAAGGTACAAACACCTCTATCTCACAAAAACACTCACTCTAGATCTTTACATCTTTGGATTTCTAGACTTCTATTTGTATTTTTTTGTCTCTATGTCTTTGGAGTTATAGGTGTATTTATAGAGGCTCAAACCAAAACTTTATAGGAAAAGGAAAATATTGCAAACCAATTCCTAGAAGGAAAAGATGATTTTATAGATTTTCTTCTTCAGTTTTCTCAACAGTCCCCTCTAGACAGCAAAAAATTCTAGCTTCTCAAATCTTCCTGATCTGTCTTCCTCGATCCTTGTACGACGATTCTCCATGATCAAAACTCGATTGATGAATTGGGCTCTTCATCTTAACAGGAAGGGGTTTAATTTATGAAAAGTGAGATTTCAAGGCAGTTGCTTGTTTCGTGGTGATACTGTTTTAGGAAATGATGCTTGGAAGAACACAATTTCTGATCGGCTTGAGAGATAAGTCATATTGATAAGGACATTATTTTCAATTGAATACAATATATATATACATTCAATTGAAAAAATATATACATACATATGTATATATATTTGTATTTGTGGTTGTGGTTTATATGATCAAGTTATATGGTGGAACTTTTGCATGTGTTGCCTCGTTTTGGGTCTAATATGATATAATAAGTTACCATTCTCTGCAACATCGTCATTTGTTCTATTCTTCCTTTTCGTGATATAGTCTCATGAATTTCTATGTAAACTCCATTATACCATTTGTATGTGGGTTTTTAAGTGTGAGCTATCTTTGTTCAAATTTGAAATGGAAGGGTAGATAAGATCTCTGCATAAATTCCTCTATCGCTGAACTATATTTCATGTTAATTAACTTGTTGATATGTGTTTAGGTGCTTTTAATCACTAATAATTTGAGATGCTAAATCATATTAAAAGAATTGTGTTATGCTATGAAAATAGAACATATGCATTTTTTAAATTCAAGGAAAATCTATGTTATTTAATCTCTCCATCACTTCTAAGTCTAACGACGTTCCTGAAGGGATTAAATCCCCAGTGAAGTAATTGAACGCAAATGCATTCAACATTCAATTTGGAAAGTCATGCATAAAGGCAAAAAATACAGAGAAGGAAGAAAAAGTTTACCTTTGAAGAATTTCCACGCAATTCCTCAAATTGTTGTTCAACAGCAAGAGACAAACACTAACACTACCACTCGGACCACTTGCTACGCTCAAAGATTCAAGAAATATTGATGGTGGAATCTCTTATTTTGGTGAGGGAGATGACAATACGTATGAACCCAAAAAAAAAACCAAAGCTTAACTATGTTCATAGCACACATATATATATAGAGAGAGAGAAAAAAGAGAGAGAGATGATACCACGTTCACACATTAACTCCCCATTAGTGGGGGGTTAAATTTTTTCCTTTTTTTATTTAATAATAAAATAATTAATATAATTAATATAATTAATTAATTATCTCATAATTAAGCAACTAGATAATATGCATATTAATTACATTAAATGCATATCTCTCTCTTTTAATCTACGGTTTCAATATGGATCTTATTCATTCAGGAGAGTGGTCCTGGGGTAGTTCAACTTGTTCATAATAGTATTACTACGGAACTATAGGAAACTATTTGGTAGTCAAATCAGAATAATGCTAACGTAATTGTTCTCGTCAATGACCATACCATTCATCTTTGCCAGGTTAAAATAGACCATCATATTCAAAACATGTTCTCGAACGGATGATCCCTCTTGCATACGAGCATTGAAGAGGTGTTGCAGGGCTTCATGCTTGATCTGTGAGGATGGTTGTCCAACATATGCTGCACAGAAGCCATGATCGCCTGAGCAGAGAGCATGGATTCATGCTTCTTAGCCAAAACATCAGTCATGTTGGCTAAGATGTAGGCCTTGGCCTTCTCGTTTGCCTTGACTCACTTCTCATATGCATCCTGAACATTTCGAGGTGCATTAGGAGCAAGCACCGAAGGACATTCCTCCGTCAGAACAAAACGCAGGTCATCAATGTTAAGCACAATATTCAAGTTATTTTTTCAGCTTGTATAATTCTCGCCAACCAATTTGTCAGCAGTTATAAGGTTAGTTAATGCTATTCACAATTTGTTTTCTAAAACATGCAAATTATTTATATTAGTACCATGCATAAACCCATTCAATCCAATCATATTTTAGCAAAATTCTTCATGTACCCTATGTGACATCTAATTTTGCAATGATGTGCCAACGGGTCAGGATGAAAGCCACCTAAGGGAGGTTAGTCATCCCTTCATTGAATTGAGACATTCCCAACTAATTATCACACCAGGATAACTCTTACCCTTATGACAATCAGCCACCATTGATTTAGTCAAGAAATTATTAACTCTTTAGCAATTTCTCGTAAGTGTGACCCTTCATTTTAGACCCTCGAGTTCTGCCCCAATAAGCCAACCTAAGGGAAAAATCGATTGGGGCAAAAACTAAAGCGATCCAATCCATTTTTGGAGTTTAAGTTTGATTGCGTGCAAACACCTTCCTAACGAGGAAACAAGCAAACAGTGCCACGAGGCCGAGCATGAAACCAAACGTCAAACTAATGGAGACCGCGGAATGTGTTCACACACATTCTCCTCCCACTCACTATAAATATTCTCTCCATTCACCGTGTTATTGACCTATGCAAACAACCTTCTAAGGGGGACACGAGCAAATCGGTGCCATGAAGTCGAGCATAGATCTCATGGTGTGAACTTTTAGGGAGATACGTGAGAGAAAATTTACATATCATATATATCTTTTTCTCCCACTGAATATTTTACCTAGGCTTCATTACTTAGTTAAAATTTTGGCTAACAATTTTATTTAAGTCATTGTTAAAATTGGCCCAATATAACTCTTATATTGCATAGTTTTAACAATACATAATTCAACATATTAAACTCTTTAACAATTGAATTATTTATTGCATGCTTATAAAGTAAGTTGTCCAATTCACCTTCCTGATCGGTTCCCAGTTAAAGGTGATCGGTTTCTGTCAGCTTAAATACCCTTTTCCAAGACAGAACTTTCCTTAGACAAAGGTTCGTTATGGACAATTTATTTTATAAATTTAATCTTTTATCAAGCCAATTAATCCTATTAATAGCTTATTAAAAGATTAAGCCTATTTCTAATCATATTAGAAATTTGTCCACATAAGTCTATCTCAATTAATTTTAAACTATTGTTTTTAAAAAAAATTAGACCTACCTATGTGTGCATGCAATTCTTTATTATAGGTTTTAATTCTAATTCATTAATAATATAACATTTACATAATTAATAAATTAACGAAACCTATAACATACATCTAGCGTGACATTTAACTAAATATAACATTTATATTCAAAGTAATGTCATGTGCAATGCATTTTATTTTCATTAATCATAATAAATATAACTCTTACATTAGTTTATTAATGAAAAATCATATAACATAGGTGCATTTCTATTATAACACTTATAAAAGTAATAATACATGCATATTAATAAGTGATGCTATCATACTTTATATCAATTATATAAAAAAAAAATATGATGCATGGGTATTCATAACATGCAACTATATAATATAACATTTATATTAAATAAAATCATGTAATGTGTGTGTCCTAAGGTTGGATTTTAAAACTATATGGCATATAATATGCAACAAAAAATATACATCAAATGCATAATAAATAGCAAAATGGACTAAATTTGGTACACCTAAATTTATTATACTAATATAACTAATTTATATTAACAT
>JAOANK020849217.1:0-10261 GCA_026257165.2 Telfairia occidentalis | reverse complement strand
ACTCTCAATGGTAAGTCAAACTTGGGACATGAAATACTACAAAAGTATCTAAAACCTTCATTCTCTACAAATCTGAACGGAAACTCATCAGTTATTATCATCTTAGCACATGCTTCTCTAGATGCTTTTTGACTAAATAATGTAGTCACAAAGTTACCAGCATTGCCTCCTTCTTTTCCATCGTTAGAAGGTCGCAGAGTTAAAATCGTTTGTTCCTTTTCTTGTTCTCTATATGGAAACTTTTTACACTAATTTCTTAGGTGCTTCCATAAAGTGCTAGTTCCACGACTATTAGTATCACAAGCATAATCTTTATCACAATAATTACACTTACACTTAGGCCCATCACTATCATTTGTCACTTCTATTGTTGTGAAATGATCCCAAACAGTTGAAGTTGGTTTACTAGGCCTCTTTTTGTTAGATTTTGAAGGTAATGGTGGTTTAGAAATTCCATGGACGTTAGGAGGGGTAGAAGATTCATCATTACATCCACTTGCATTTGTGTTATTGCTCTCCATCTAAAAAAAACAACTAATTTACCTATTGAATAAAAAAAATCAAACATGATTCAACAACCAACTAACCCAATATGCATGAACAAATAACACAAAATTTAAATAAATTTAACTCACATTGAAGCTAGATAACGACTTCGTGTCTAAATTCTTGATTGAATCTGTTGAGGTGAAAATCATTTAATTAGAAGAAAAAAATAGTAATAATAATAATAATAATAATAATAATATATTTTCCCTACGAAATCACACGAAAATGGTTGCTCTGGTTAGTAGTGTTTGAGTTTCTTACTTTCTAAAGGGTCTCAAGCCATGTGAAAGTGATTAAATGAATCAGGCTTTCATACAAATCTACACTGAAGATGAGATTCCAGTGGCTCATAAGCAGATGAATCTATCCCAAGGCCCTGGCCTTGATGGGTTGCTGACTTTATCTTTTCAAGAGTTATGGAGAAAGATGTGATTGTAAACCATGGTGTCTAAAGATTTTAAACATAAAGAAATCCTCAAGATCGCTCATTCTTAAGGGCAGAAATCCTAAGTGTGTTGCAGAATACTGCCCCTATCCATCTTTATAATGAAGGCCGGAGGCTAATATAATGTACATATGCAAAAATGATAGATCTGAGATGAATAAAGAACTGTGGGTGTATACATTTCAAATACAAATACTTTTATTCAAGATTAAGGTAGGAGCAATTATCAAGAATGCTAAAGGAGAAATGTTGTTGGTTTGTTGAAATCTGCCAATATAAAGCTGGGCTTTATGGAAAAACAAAAGGCAGCTTACAGAAAACACATCACAAGGAGGAAAAATAATAGAGAAAAACAGAGAGAGACCCTTACATAGAGCTTTGTATTGAAAAACCACAAAACCCTCTCCCTTGATATCTTATCCTCCAGTTAGCAAGATGATGATCGATGAGAAGTAAGGAGGAAGAGGAAGACAAGCGGCGTGTTGAAGAATATAGGAGAAGAGGCTAGAAGATTGAACTTAAAAAAACCTACTTTATAATATATATATATATATATATATATATATATTTTTTTTTTTTTTTTCCAAATATTATTTTATTAAATTCGGGTTGGTTCAGGTTGAACCGAAATTAAAAAATCTATACCTGATAACCGACCCCAACCGGCTGGTTCTCAGCTTTTTTAACCCAACCCAACTCGAAAAATTACCTAACCCAACCCAACCCTTACGGTTTGGTGGTTTGTTCAAGTTACTGGGTTTTTTGTACAGTCCTACTGGATAACTTTTGCAATCCACAAATTCCTTCCAAAATAATACACAATTGTGTTTACAAACATGGATGGATTGATCTCTTTCAGGAGTGATCTATAGGTCCATTAGGTCCCTCAGCTAGCTCACATTAGATAACACATTGGAACAGTGTGGTGAATGAGTTCGAAGCGTTCGAATTCGGGTTTAGAAGAAGATTAGATATATGAGATATATTTAATGAATCGACATTTGATTATGAATTAAACGATCGAAGGGAGTCTGAAATGACATTTAAATGAGATTAAATGTTATACATATGAATAGAGATTCATATTCGAAAAAAGAGTGTTTTCGAAAATCGAGCTCGGTGGAAAAATAATATTATTTTTATATTTGATATTAAAATAATTAATTAAATTGGAAATTGTTTTTAATTTAATTAAATTATTTTTTTGATTTTAGTTTTTGAAAAAAAAATCAAAATAAAAATGAAAAAAAAAGAAAAGAAAATGGAACGTTAGGTTAAATGGGATTTGGTGACTTTCCAACATCTTTTCTTCCCAAATTGCCACCTTAATCTCTTTGCTTAATCACCATGATTGAGTGCCAATGAATTTGCCTATAAATAGGCTTCATTTTCGTGCAAGGAAGGATTGATGAGGAGGTTGAATTTTGCACCAAAAGTTGGTTGTTCATGTGTTAAACTCTAAGCCAACCTTCACCTCTTCTACACCCAAATTCACCAATCAAGGGATCCCACCATCCCGTTCCAAGGCCGGAGAATAGTCGGAAAGGCTCTAGTGGTGGTCCGGGAGCTGATTGGAGAAGAAACCCGCTGGAGATAGAGGAGGATTTGAGCTACAAGAGGTAAGTACACCAATTCTCTGTTTTTCCTCCTCAAATGCATGATTTTCCTTAATTAATTGAGCTAATTAGAGTGTTTTGTATCCTATTCCGCTACGCATGTATGTTGATACATCTTTCACCCTTAGCCCAAGCAACCTAGTCTTGTTAATTCAAAATAATTCATCTGTTGTAAAATTAGTTTTAGCTAAGCCTTACAAAACTCTTATCCATTAGAGGATCTTCCATTCGAAATTTATCCTAAAGTATAAGTAGTTTGAGGGCTACGTGAGATCTTTTCCTTCAGTAGATGTTGTGTGGAACTATGCTTCAACTTTTTAGCACCTTGTTTCATTGAGGACAATGAAATCTTAAAGTTTGGGGGTATGGCTAGCCATTTTGAGTACACTCTCCTTTCTTGTTTCTTTATAGTCCTCTCTTAAAACAACCAAACAACACACTCAAACATTAAACCCTTAAATTGCAAAACTCATGTTCCAAAATCAACCAAACAACACGTTCAAACTACACCACCACCAAGAAAATACTATTTCAATTTAAAGATCTAAAGCAAACAACAAAAAATCAAATTGGCTAAAAAAAATTCACAAAAGTGTTTCACAAAATAAAAAACTTACCACGAATCCAAAGAGAAAGTGGGATGCAGCGATCGATAGACGATAGGGATTGCGATAGCGGAGAGTGTGGCGACGAAGAGACTGGCAGAGACGGTGATGGAAGAGAGTGCATGTGAGAGAGTAGGCGAGCGAGACAGAAGAATGGAAGAGAAGAAGAAGAAATAGTAACACTTTGATTTATTTAGTATTTTAATTGCCAACGTTTTTTTGGCATTGACGAAAGTCAATTACAATGTCGTCATTTATTAAACGTGCATTTCAATAATACTTTTCCCGACATTTTTGATAAAACGTCGAGATAACCTTACCATTTCCCGACATTAAAAAAAGACATTTAAGAAAATAAAATTATGTGTATTTCAATAATTCTGTTCCATACGTTTTTTTTATAGAATGTCGGGATACCATTCTCTTTTTTCGACGTTTTCAGTTTTAAAATTATGTACGTTCCAATAATTCTTTTCCCAATGTTTTTGATAGAACGTTGGGATAGCCTTATCTTTTACCGACGTTAAAAAAACATCGAAGAATTTATATATCCTGACGTTAAAAAAACATTGAAGAAATTATGTACGTTTCAATATTTTAAAATTATATACATAAATTTTTTTTTTCTTCCGACGTTTGCATTTGAACATTGGAGGAAATAGTTTTATCTGGATGTTTTTTTAAATCGTCGGTAGAAGAGTTTATATATCCTGACGTTTTGTTCAAACGTCGAGAAATGAAAACCTTTAGCCAACGTGTGATAAAACGTCTGGTATATTGTTGTTCTACCAACATTTTACTATATGTCAGTTGAAAATTTATTGGCAGAAATAGAAGTTCTTGCAGTGTACAACCATTATGGGTTGAAATTGATTCATTGGTAATTTGGAAGCTGATTCATGGAAGAGAAGTTTGTGAGAATGAAATACTAGTCGTGATTGAATACAAAAAGGAAAAGTGGAGATAACATCTTGTTGAAGGGGTTTTGTTTGTTACAAGAAGTGGAAATGAGGCTATATGTCCTTGTTACACATGCACATGGAAACCAATATTTCGAAATATGGGTGGAGGAAACTTCTCCTTGGGCAAGCAGGGTTGTTTTGCTTCATGCTCCTATGGAGCAACTTTACAATTTTCTCTCTTGTTTGTTTGGTTATGTACCAAAAAAAAAAAAAAAAAAACAAACCTTTGTTAAAAAGTTTTTAGTTATTTTTTTTTGGGATTAATAATAGTGAAAAAGTTAATTTTTTTAAATATTTAATTTCCTATCATTTTATATTTTAAAGATTATATCTATCACCATTACATTTAAGTTAAATAAATAATATTATGAGAAAAATATCTATTTGTCCCTAAGTAATGAATTTAGTTTTCATTTGATGCCTAAGTTTCAAAATGCTACACTTTTACCTCTAAGCTTTGAGTTTAATTTCTATTTGGTCCTTCGATTTCAAAATGCACTTTTACACTCCAAAGTTTTGAGTATGGTTACTAATTGATCCCTAAACTTCAAAATGTTGCACTTTTATCCTTGACATTTCACTAATGCTTACTTTTGGTCTCTAACACAAAAGAACCATTAGTAACCCTAACAAAATTTGACCAATGTGTTGATGAGTCTATTTAATATTAATTCATATTATTTATAAGGTTACATGGTAAAAATATTTATTTTTATGATATTTCCATATGTGATGTGGCAAAAAAAAGATCTCTCTTCCCCACTCATTCTCTAGATCTTTCTTCTACTTGACCGTCTCCATGCCTACCCCCATCTTCTCCCTTCTCTTGTTCTCATCGTTGACCACCGATTATCAGCCATCTCCCACCTCTTGATTCACAGTTTTCTTATTGATAACTCTCCAAAAGAGTATTAAGAGTCTTTTAGGCTTGATTTCATCTTCTTAGTTGCCTAATTATCTTTGATTCATAGATTAATTGCTTGAATTATCTTTGTTTTATAATTAGAACTCTTGAGATTTATCATATTGTTGGATTATTCTATTTATGACAGCAATTGAATAGAATTGGAGAAAATTATGCTTAATTACTACTGAGTTTTGGATATTTTTGTTAGCAGATAAACGGTGGAGCATTATTCTAGCAGAAATATTTATCGAGCATTTTTGGAGTAAAATGAACACAAAGGATCTGCACGAGAATAACAGACTTTCAAAAATATAAAAATAAATTTCTCTTTGCGAAATTAAACAGCCATGGGATGAATGACATGTAGACGATTTAACCTAATGAGCTCATAATCAATAAAAAAGAGCTTTAAATAGAAAGTGATGCCGCTAAAGAGAGGAGTTCGACTTTTTAGTGTTGTTTTCGACTTAGACTCATTTCATTATCGATTTCTCTTTAGCTATTTTTAGACCTTATCAAATTTTTGTAAAGAAGAACTAGTAGAAGAAAGAAACTTCATTGAAGGCTTGAGCAGAAAAACGATTCTTGCAACTCCTTTAGTGGAGCAACAAAATTCTGCAGTTCATGTAGAGTTCTTTGGTTATCAATGCATTTACTGTTTTCATTTATTTGTTTGTTGTCTTTTCGATTGTCTAACATGAACTAATAACCTTTAGGTGAGAATTAAGAGCAATGTTGTTGAATTGATTTAGAGCTAAAATAAATCTTCTAGAATTAAATTGTTTTAAGGGTGTTTTTTATTGCTTACTATTTGTGTCTGTCTTGCCAACACACATGAATATCTTGTCTATGTTTCTAGAGAAAATAGGAGAAGTAGGTTGTTTTTAAAACACATTAGCCTTTTAGGTTAACAGCTAGCTAAGTGAGCAGGTTAGGGATAACCACTCAGCTAATGCACAAAAACAACATGTTTAATTCATATAGGTTAATAAAAGTTAACTTAAGATAATCGAGAGATCTGGGAGGATTCTGAGATTATTGTTGTGAGATTCGAGCCTCCAATTCTTTTGCTTCAGCATTCTGTATCAAGAAAAATAACATTATACCTTAATTTGAACCTATTAATTAACTTCAAAAGCATTCTTTTTATTCTGTCCTTTAATTTAATTCAACATTATTCACAAAAATCATCAATCATTCATATTTGTTACTCTTCGAATTCACTAAAAAGATTGAGTCAGAATAGTTCAAAATCTACCACTAATCCCTGTGAAAATGATATAAATACTCATCACTTGTTGCTTGACTACAAACAGTTGCACATTGTTAGTGTGGTTATTGTTGAAAGTTTAAGCCTCGCCATCACAAACAACACTTATCATCTATTGAAATATTATAAAAATAAATATTTTTATCCTGTAAGCTATAAATAATATAAATTAATATTAAATGGACCTATTAGCATCCTAGTCAACATTTTGTTACAATTATTAATAGTTTTTGCTATGTCAGAGACCAAAAGTAAGTATTAGTGAAAACTTAAGGGTAAAAGTGTGCAATATTTTGAAATATAAGGATCAAATGCTAACTAAGCTCAAAACTCAAGGCCATAAGTGTAACATTTTGAAAGCTTGGACCAAATTGAAATTACTAAATTTAAAACTTAGGGGTAAAAATGTAATATTTTGAAACATAGGAACCAAATATAAACTAAACTAAAAACTCGAAGACCAAAATTTCCCTAATATTTTTCTTTGCTTCAAAAAATATATATATTGTTCACACGTTAAACGAATCATAAAATGTCCTTCAAATTATGAGACCATAAGCAATCATCCCTTTGAATATATTGAAACGTTTTTTTTGTTTGTTTGGTTGTGTTAGAACATAGTCCTAAACAACGATGTCTTAAGGATATGTCGCCTCTCCCAAAACTTGTTATTCAACTCATTCCAAACAACTTCGACTGCTGCCTATTTTGTCTTCTAGCGCTATGATCAAATCTAAATTGAATCTTTTCTTGGTATCAGAGCTTCTTGGATCATGCCCCCCTTTCTTATGGCCAACATTGAGGAAACCCCTAAGTTTGAAAAAATCTCTACTGGTGAATCAAGTTCAAAAGAGTTAATTGATTTCTGTCTCATCATTCATATCTCTACCTGTGTTGCAAACAACATTAAACACCTTGAACTTCAACAATCTACTCAACTCATCTTTGAATCTGAAATTAGATGAAGGGAACTACATCTTATAAAGATTAACTGTCTTAGCCTTGCTGTGAGGACAACGACTAGATGGTTTTGCATTGGGAACAATCTCCAAACCAGTATATCACATACCCGTAGAATCTCAACCAAACCTGCTGACAATAAATTCTGCTCATGAAGACTGGATGATCAATGATGAATCTCTTCTCAAATGGTTGCTTAGTTCAATGCAACCAATTGTGGCATGCTTCTTTCTTAAAATAACGTCTTCTCGAGTCTGGAAAAGCGTGGAAGATTATTTTGATAATATAAACACATCAAGGACCAACGAACTAAAGTACACTCTTTAACACACTAAAAAAGGAACCATAAAAATGGGTGAGTACCTTGGGCTCATGAAGCAAACTGCGGCCAACATGAATGTAGCTAGAGAATCTATTTCCATTAAGCAACTAATCTCCTATATTGTTTTTGGACTTGAGGCTGAATACCTTCCTATTACCTATCAAATATATTGAGAAGGTGACTGGACATGACATAAATTTCTTACTACTATGCCTGCCTTTGAATGTCAATTAGAACATATCAACATCATAACAAAAAATATTGAATCATCACCTCCTTATGCTAATCTAGCAACAAGTAATTTCAGGGACATAATCTCAACAAAAGGAGATCAAACAACACAACAACTTTCATAGAGGGGGTTGTCGCAGAGGAAGAGAAGAAAATGGTCGTCCAACAATGTTAGGCCCACATGCCAAGTCTGTTAAAAATATTGACACTCAGTAGCCTATTACTACCATCAATTTGATAAAGAATACATGGGAATACTAATAGCAGTGGAAGTAGCAATAATAAACTTACTGCTCTTATGGCAAGCCTTGAGGTAGTCATTTATCTGATGTGGTATGCAAATTCTAAAGCAACAAATGATAGCACCCTTGATGCCACCACTTAAACCAAACTAAGTATGGTGGTAAAGAGTTACTTGATATTGGTGATGGTAATCTCTTGAAAATTGATCATGTTCGTCATTCCCTAATTCCATCATCTACTAGTTCTACTAAACTACACCTTCACAATATATTACATGTTCATGATCTCACCAAAAACGTACTCAGCATATTTAAACTCATTCATGATAATAATGTTTATGTTGAATTTCACTTTGACAAATGTTTTGTGAAGGAGAAGGCTACTAAGAGAGTGCTACTGGAAGGAAGGTTAGAGATGGGATCTACCATATGGATATGCCAACCACCAACAGGTTTTCTGCCTACACCAATCGACCTCAACTACTTAAGTTGTTTTAATACTACGAATCCCTAATGTCTTGTGTCTTCTATTAAGTCAGTTCAAGGTGTATGACACCAGGGTATGGGTCACCCTTCTCATAGAATTCTTCGGCAAGTTCTCAAAGTTTGTAACCTTGACTAAAAAATTAATGAAATATCTACCTTCTACAACGCTTGTTAACTAGGCAAATCACATGCATTACTTTTCCATTCCTTTCAGTCATATGTTCGATGCCCTTTTAAGCTAGTCCACATTGACCTCTGGGGACCAGCCCTTTATCACTCAACAGAAGGCTATTGCTTCTACATCTCCCTTCTAGATGATTGTACATGCCTCACCCATATCTATCCACTCAAAACCAAAGGTCTCTAAATGCATTCCTTACTTATAAGGCCTTTGATGAAAATCAACTCCAATTTCTAAATCAAAACCCATTGTGCTAATTGAGGGGTGAGTTTCACTCCTTTGTTTCCCACTTAAACAAGTTTGGCATCTAATTCCAACACCCTTGTCCCCACACAAGTGAACAAAATGGCTGCGTTGAGAGAAAACATTGCCATATCATCGAAATGGGAATCACCCTCCTTTTCCAAGCTTCCGTGCCTCTTACTTATTGGTGGAACACCTTCTCTTCTGCTATCTTCATCATAAATCAACTTCCTACACCTATTCTTAGTCATATATCTCTTTTCCAGGTTGCCTTTAAGAAAATTCCAAATTATAAGTTTCTCAAAGTCTTTGGATCAACTTGCTTTCCATGTATGTGCCCATATCAGTACCAAAAATTCTAATTCTACTATCAAAAGTGTCTTTATAGGATATAATAATGAACACAAAGGATACAAGTGCCTTACCCTCGATAGGAGGATCAACATCTCATGCTATGTTATGTTTTATGAGTAAGAATTTCTCTTTGCTCATGATTTCCTTCCTACAAAAAAACCATCCCCATCATATTCTCCAACCATTGTGCATCTTCTACCTCTTGTCCATCAGACCACTTCTATTCCACTTGTAAGACCTCATGGCACCACAGTGGTTGTGACCTTCTCACCTTCCTTACCATCAACAACCTCTCCTATGTCGCATGCCTATCACAACACATGGCTCAAGTATGTCATCAATTAACTCTACTCTTTCACCAGCACCATTAGCTACTGCCTCTCCAC
The DNA here is from genome assembly GCA_026257165.2 of Telfairia occidentalis. Classification (NCBI taxonomy): domain Eukaryota; kingdom Viridiplantae; phylum Streptophyta; class Magnoliopsida; order Cucurbitales; family Cucurbitaceae; genus Telfairia; species Telfairia occidentalis. The sequence goes on along the minus strand of JAOANK020849217.1, from coordinate 502 downwards.
TTGACACCCCAAATCTCTCCACATCACCATCATCCACTCTTATAGGACTCAATGTACCTTTATAGGACTCAATGTACGTGGTTGGCTATCGGGATTTCAAGACAAAGCTTAATGATGATGGAAGCATTCAACATTGAAAGGCATGCAGCCAAAGGATTTCACCAAGAGCTAGGCACAGACTTTAGTGAAACCTTCAGCCCAGTCTCCAAAGCAGCAACAATTTGTGTTGTATTCACTATTGCAGTCCAATTTGGATGGTCCCATTGGTCAGCTAGACATCAACAATGTGTTCTTTCATGGTTTTCTTCTATAGAATGTAGTATTTATGCAACAATCTAAATAATACACTGATCTGCAATGCCCTAACCATGTCTACAAGCTTCACAAGACAATGTATGGACTTAAACAAGTCCCAAGGACATGGTATGATTGTTGGCTTTTTGGCCCTTAATCTTAAATTAATTAATTTTAATTAATTAATTAATTAATATTTTGATGATAA
>JAOANK020849152.1:0-10266 GCA_026257165.2 Telfairia occidentalis | reverse complement strand
TAATTACTAATTGTATGTATCTTATCGCTTCAAGTATATATTTTGATTTTTTTGAGAGAATAAAATTTATAGTATTTGCTCCTTGTACTATATCGTATCAATTTTGTTTGATAAATGCTTTTTAGTGTTGCTACACCCCACACCATTATATAATTAAGATTTATAAAGAAAATTTAAGGGTAATTTTGACTAGATAATGGTGCTTGGAGATGTTGGGAATAAGATAAAACATATATCCAAGATTTGAAAAGTGACCAGACTTGATGGAGTAACAATGGATTGATAATTAATGTGACAGTGAGGGCCAAAATTGTCTATCACCAACCACACATCTCCATTTTTTATCCCTTAGTTTAGGCCAACATGCTTTATTATCCTTGAACAGTCTCCACTCCCACTTCCACTTCCATCCACCATCATCGATTGAGAGTATATGTCACTCTTTTATAATTTTAAAACTCCTTAATAATTTTTTTTAGTTCAATAATTTCGTGGTTTAAGAAATCAAACTATCGATTTTTATGATAATAGTAGATGTCTTATCTTTTGAATTATGCTCGAATTGGTAAACTCATTAATAATTAAATTGAACATGCTAAGAAAAGAACTAGTCTTATTTTAATTTTCATTACAATATTTTTTTGAAAATTTTATTTTAATTCAACATCAAAGATATTGATTTTTTTTTTTAAAAAAATAAACAAACAAAAATACAAAGCTTAGTATTTCAACACAAGATTCAAGAATTTAATGAACGCGAGGATTATTAATATATGATTTAAAGAGGGAATGACAAAGCCGAACTTGATCAGTATAACTTAACTGGCTAAGACATATATACTAGACTAAAATGTTGGAAGTTTGAATCTTTATTTAACATTTTTTGTTCAACCTTAGAATGAGAGAGAAGAAAAATGTACTATTTTTTGACATGGTGTGAGACGAAAAGTCTATAAGAGATGGATATAAATATAGCATGAAATGTAACTTTCTAACAATATTCTGATGTAGGCAGATTGGGTTACATAGAGGAGCAGTGATGGAATGTCCATAAAGTAGGCAAAAGATTACCAACTTGAGCTGAGAAGTGAGAACGAAGAGACACAAGGGAGGGGACAGTTGGTCTAATGAAGTGGCCTTTCAAAGAGATTTTTTTATTGCTTTAATTGTCTTTCTTTACGATTTGGTACCCAACAACAACAACAACGAGAACAAAAAAAAAGATGACGATGGTGCAATTAGAGCTTTTCTTCTTGGTAAAGTTGGGGGAAGCACAAATGTCACTAAGTTGAAATTCAAACAGAGCCTACCACATATTACTATTTGAATGCCAAACAGAGACCAAAACAGTACCTTGTTAAAAGAATCAATACACAGCCCTAATCATATTCTTACTCATAACCCCCAAAGAAGAAGAAAGAATACTATCAATATCACACACTCTATTTTCTTTCTAATCTCAAGATAAATACAAAAGGGTAACTCTAATTTTACTATAAAAGTAAAAATAGGTAACTAACACAAATAGGGCTTTACGTTATTCAGCTGATTCTTCACGGACCAACAATTAACAATGATAATCTAATAATTGTAGAGAAGTGGAGTCAAAACTAGAGAAGAAAATCTAATCAACTTTTCTTTTTAGAAAATGACTTGCAACATTTTCCTTTTCCTATTAGGTTTTAGTATGAGCCTCTATAAATACACCTATAACTCTAGAGATCTAGATATATAGTTCACACAAAAAAGTAGAGAGATACAGAGAGAGATCTAGAGAGATCTATAGATTTAGAGATCTAAAGTGAGTGATTTTGTGAGTTTGTGAGGGTATGATTCTTCGACTCCATTCTATAAGGAGATTGAGTGTTCGAGTGATTTATGAGACTTTTTTCTCTGAGAGAAAATTGTGAGAAATTGTTTGGTTGTAATCTTCTTTGTACTTCTCCCTGAAGAATTTAGTGGAACCTGCAATGGTAGCAGAGAACTGAACGTAGCCCACATTGGGTGAATCAGTATAAATCCGGTGTCTTTCTTTCTCTTATTTATTATTATACTAATTGTATGTGATTGTTCCTGACTTAGGTTGATAGATTAGTTTATTCATCAATTCTCAGGCAACTTGTTTCAATTGGTTATTTGATTCCGCATAATTCAAACTTGTATCTATTGGGCAATTAGAATTTAGATATATTCTTGAACTGCAATAGGATTTGAGTTTGGAATATATTTAGGATAATGCCTCTAACAAGAATCTCTTTCAACTCTGTGTTAAACCTTGCTAGAGACAATGATCCTCTATTTACTATTTATGATAATATGATATTGTCTACTTTGAACATAAGTCCCCACAATTTTACTGGTTTTATGCAAAATGTTTTATACTAATGAAGATATTGTTTCTCATTTATATACTCATATCTTTTATTTGTTAACTAATGTGAGACTTTTTTCCTTTGTCACATTTTCGAACTGGGAACTTGGACCTATTATTCCATCAAATATCTTGTAGGCGTAGACTATTAAATCGAAGAGATATTCGATTTAGATTTTGATGTACTATTTATTCTGATATTCAATCAATTAGCTTCCATTATCTATCTCTAAAGTGGTTGATGAAGAAGGTTTTCTTTATTTTCGAATATTGAACTAAACATTTGATATTTTTTAGAAACCATACATATGGTACTTATCTGGAATAAGGTATATATCAATAATATTGTAAAATAATGATGTTTGAGTTTATGATTAAGTAATTAATTTAAGTATATCTTTCTCCACCTTTAAGTAATCAAAAGCACCATCAAAAGTCAAGCTTCAATTATAATTTTCTTAAAGGTAGGGTGGTTTGCATCACCTTGCGCATTATTGAACTGGAAAATAAGCTCCATTAAAAAAGGAAAAGAAGAAGTAATCAAATAAATTTTGGCGATTTATTTTTAAATAATAATGGAGAAACACAAAATGAGTACTTTATGGTTTGTAGAAAGTTTAATTGGAAAAATTATTATATCTTGATATAAAAGCACATAATCGTTTTATTTAGTGAAAATTATTACTAAAATAAGAAGTACTTATCATTTTTATCCCATCAACTAGTATTTAAAAAGCACAACAAACATAAAATACATAATTAAGACATATTTATCTCTATAAGGCTAGAATAGAAAGTGTCTTGAGTTTCAAAATTAAGAGTGTGATTTGTATGACTTTTAAACCTCTATATCGACAAAAAAAAATTATTTTTTTTTTTCAAAATTAACAGTATTTAGTTAAAATTTCGAAAAATACTTTTAACTAATTAAAAATGTTTTGAAAATGTGTAAAACCATATAATCTACATTAACTTTTTTTTTAAATTAAGTACTTAATTAATTTTCTTCCCAAAATAATAAATATTTTGCTTAAAAACATTTTTTAAAACAATTATACCAAACATGTACTAACATATTTATTTATTTGGTGTGCGATAAAAAATTGTTTGCCGACAAAAAAAAGAAAAAGAAAAAAGGATCCATTGTCCTTTACCATTTGTCTTGTATGTGAGAAGAAAGAGGAATCCATAGAACATTCATTAATGGAATGCAAACGAGGCAACTAACCATTGATGGGTATTCCTGTATTTCTTTGTTTATTGATTGCTGGTATCATTGGATGGAGAGATCCTAAACCAAGAACACTTCGTGTGTTAGCATGTGGCTAAAACGCTGGAATGCTGACAACCAAAAAAGGAATTTGATCTCTCGCTAAGGAATTAGGGATTGGCCAAATTATCATAGAATTGGACTCATTTCAAGCTATTCATCTTTTAAATGGTGCTATCAAGATAAGAAATGAAGTTGGTTTTCCGATTGACGATATTAGAGCTGCAGAATTAATCAAAGATTGGAGCAGTTTCCTTGTAGCATTAAAAACAATAACTTTATTTTGAGTCCAACAATTATCGTAGTCGTAGATTGAAGATGGAACCCAGATTTCTTCCGGAACATTTCTGACAGTGACGCGAGCTGAAGCTGAAGAATCCCTAGCTGCCGGCATCAAGCCGATTCTGTTCTATGAATTTCTGCAAAATTCTGTCTAATCCCCTCTACGTCCTTACTCTTAGCCAACATGATAACTGAGAGGCTAGGGTTTCAAAGTTAATGGATTTGCTAATAGCTCAAAGCCCATAAATCACATGCTTGGGAGAGGTTAAAGATCCAAACAACGAGGCCCAATAGCAAGTCCATGTTCCACATCAATCTCTCAATACAACGCGTAGTGACGTGGAATTAGGTGTGTTAAAAATAATAGATAACCTCAAAATATCGGACTAACCCAACTCAATTCATGCAGTTTTAGATTAGGTTGAAAATTAAGTTGGGTTCGATCGAGTTCATTTTTTTAATCTGATTCGATGGGTTTGTTTTTTGGTCCACTAGATTGAACCGACTCAACCGAACCCACAAAAAATATAAAAATCATAAGTTATATAAATTTATTAACCTAAGATTCACTCTCACTTCAACATCATTTAATATTTTTAACTCACTATTTTAAAACTCAAACCCAAAATAGTATGGATTGAGTTAATTGTTCGAAATTTTCGGACAATCAATTTTTTCATGACACGCTCTGAATCAAAAATATATTTGAAGGCTAAATAACTCTAATAATTATAAGGTGTGAAATTTAACTAAAATCTTATGTAACTGAAACAACACAACCCAATTTTTATTTGGTCATTGCATTAGCTCGATGTCAAAAAGGCTTTCTTCATGGAGACCTCCACGAATAGATTTCTATTTATCCTCCACTAAGTTTTCGAGCATAGGGAAGGAAAGTGATATATGGTCTCATATGTATGTCTCCTCGACACTCCGGGCTTGATTTGAGATATGAAGTTTGGTTAATGACGAAAATCGATAGGTTTATTGAGAATGAATGTTGATCATTTTGTGTTCATAGAAAGAAAACAAGTAGAAATTATTGTTCTCCTAGTATACTCCGTTTAGAACTCAAAATTATCGAGTCAAATTATGATATCGGTCGAAAGTTATTGGGTCAAAATTGAGTAAGAGAACAATTATTAAGGCAAAATATTATTTAAAATTCAAATTCTAAAATTAAATAAAAAGCACAAACGAAGCATTGAATTTATTTTCTTACCAAAGTGCTTATAATAAGTTTTCCCTCTCTCTGGAAAAGCAAAGCCTGAACAAGGTAGATCCATGAGAGGGAAAAACAAGAAAAACAAGCCAATGTCATTAATGAAATAGTGGGTCCAAAGTTAACCCTTTTTTTTTCTTTAAAGTAGAGACAACCTTTTATTTATTTATTGTATCTTCAACTTTTTAACAAATCTCTTGGAATTAACTAGCGTCACGAACAACTAGCTGGAAAAAAGATGGTGGCGACGACTGGGATCCCACTTTGGGTATTTTTGGCTAAAATAATTGGACACAACTCTGGAGTCCAAAAGCTGAACAATGTCTGTACATTTTACACACCTCGGTGTCTTGTATTGACTCATTGAACTACTACCTTCATTCACCGCTCGCTCCATGAGTTTCTCGAAAGTTCCACTCTCAACCATCTTTATTTCTAAGGGATTGATCCATTTCTGATAGCTTCTTGCTTGACGGTACAATCCATTCAGTGAGTCTTCAACGGCAAGACAACAGTCCTCGTAGACTGAAGACGGAATCATGCAGATTTCTTCCTTAAGAAAACGAATTTCCCAATACAGCACGTAGTGTCCAGGATGTGTTGAGCTATTGGCATAGCTAGTGTAGTCCACGAGGGTGGCCCCATATGGCCTCAAAAGACGACTAGCTTCTTTTACACCATTCTGAAGCTCTGCTTCATCTGTTTTCTCATAATCTAGGCTTAGAACCACGTTTTTCCTGCAAACAAATCTAAATTCTGGCGCTTTATTTTTAAATCCTGTTACCCGAACAATGTCTCCCATGCTATAACGGTAGAGCCCTGTAATGTAATAGCATGTCAAATCAATATGTTATTAGTTTTAATTGTATGAAAAGAAGAGAATAATTAATGGGAGTCTTGCCAGCAAATGTGGTGACGACGACCTCATATTCTTGGCCTAATTTGACATCAACAAGATCCACTAATTCTTCTTGAATTTCTTCTCCATTTCCCCTGTTGATTGGCGAGAACTCAAAGTAGGCCATGGTGGGGATAAAAGTGTAGGAGATATCCTCTGGCTTTCTCGATGGATGTAAGTTCAAGCCAAAGAAGGTCTCTGAAGAACCGTATGAGTTACAAATCAGAGGAAGGCCATTACTGTAGAAATCCAGCATGGGAATGTACTGTGACATGCTTCCCGTCACAATGGCGTCAATGTATTTGGTGTTTGGCCACAATCGTGTGATGATTCCTTCCCATTTTCCTTTCCCACATTCTAATTCCATAAGATCTGCAAGCTCAGGATTGGGTTTTAAAATCTTCGTAACTGACTCTCTAACTAACAGATCCGTAATTTCAGGGTTGGCTACAGTCCCTGCTCTTATATCATTCGCCAAAAGGACCCAGTGGTTTTCGAGGAACTTGAAAACGTGGATTAAAGTAGAGGCAAAAACAGCGCCAACTCGAACAACTTTCTGGTGGTGGCAGAGCCCACAAAGCAACTGACAGTATAGGCTTTGGTATGTGTCGGAGCAAAGAATGATTTCATTAGGGGTTGTGTAACTTCCGGTTGGCATGTTCTTGAAGTGCGATCTCCTGCACAAGCTTGTAAACATCGGACGAGCAACAATTCCGGCTTTGGTTCTTGAATCAGGCCTTGTGAATCCAAAGTACATTCCTTTGCCTTTCTGCAAATCTGGAAACAATTGCTTCATCAGCGGCATCACATAGTTAAGAATGCATGACCTTCTCGCAAACTCTTCTTCAAATATTGGAATTAACTTGGGTTCTCCCCCCGTTGTCCCAGAGCTACAAACAAAACGCTCACTTGTAAATTTGTAATCAAGGAAGAAATTAAATGCATGATCGATCTCACTGTACATACCTAATGAGGAACTCTGTAATGGGATTTGCGCACAAGATGGGCGAAACATCACCGTTTGCAATGCGATGGATGTAAGGTTTTAATTGTTCGTAAGAGATAATGGGAATCAGCTTCTTGAAAGTGGAAGCATCCGTAGACCCATTAAGGCCATGTCGCTGCAAGTACTCAACATGAGCATTGGTTGACAGAATTTCGGCGAGAACACGTTGTTGGATCTCATCCGCCTTATTGGTGACATCTTCGATTTGCTGCAGCGCTTGTTTGTCTTTCTCATCCAACATGTTGTTAGGTAACGAATCCTGCAAAATGGAGCAGAAATAGTAATACAGAGAATGCCTAATAATCGTCTACTAACAGTGGGTCTCCAGTGATATATATAATATGTACGCAAATTGATAGGTATCTTCCTCAGTTGGATTAAGTTGAGTTGTGTGATATTTTGGAATCAAAAGAAAACTGTTTAACTTGCAAGTTTTTATAACCCAAACACCAATCATTAATATAGTTATTTTGTAGCTAAATACGTTCCGTGACAAATATTTACTTTAAGCGACATTTTATTTTCGTCGATGAAAGTAAGAATTCTTGTAGTGCTATAAAATATGAGTTGGACTAGTTTGATATGATTGAATTTCAATTTTTATAACGGTAAAATTAATTTTTTGTTAAATTTATTCATTATTCCGTTGGTCTTCGTTTATTTTTGGTTTTGTTCATCTTCTGCAAAGTTGAGGTTCAAATTGTTCCGGTAGAGTTGTAGGTCAATCAGCTCCGACTCCATCCCAAAATCAGATGAAGCTTAATCAATTGGAATAATATGGTCAATCTCATTCTCATTTTCTATTTTGTAGGTCAACATTGTACTCATTAATTATTTTGCATATTTTATTCTTCCTCTCTTTTTAATAATTGTTATAACTTTTTAATTGATTAAAAATATAAAAATTTATTTTTGTAATAATCATTTATTTGATTCTAATTTCAAATGAAAGTAAACAATAGGAAAGAGTTTCTAATTTTGATTTCAGATAATTACTAGTAAATAACATTAAAGAAATAAAATTCTCATTTCAATTGATTTCATTTCGATTGATTTTCATTTCAATTTCTCTTCATTCCGTTTGAAGAAATTCATGAAAATCGAGAGGCACCATGACTATTATAAAATTATGTCATTATTAGATGCATTGACTTAATTATTAATCAATATAATATAAATCCATGAAAATCGAGGAGGACCATGACTATTATAAAATTATGTCATTGTTAGATGCGTTGACTTAATTTATCTCTTCGAGGGACATGTGCGAAGGATAATGGGGCAATTTACTCTAAGACCCACTTTCTTGCTATGACTCAGAATGACAATCAGTTGAAATAGAAAATGATATTCGTTTAACATGCAATTTACAATTTATTCTCATTTTGGTATTAGAATATTTTTTATATATTTTTAATCAATGAAAAATACTAAAAATTTTATTAGTCTTATTTTCTATTATATTATTTATGTAAAAACTGAAGCGAACAAAATTCTGGTAGCAAACGAGGATTAGACTTTGATAGAAGAGGGATGGAAACAAATCAAGACATTCAAGGTAAAAAGAAGAGAATATTAGACACAGAGTTTAAAGTGGTTCGAACAGAGTCCTATATCCACTGGGCAATTAAGAATAACAATTTTTATTCAGAGATATTGAAAGGTAATTTCAATTTTACAAGTAAGTTCTGACGCCTCCTTTTATACAAGAGGTAAAGTTAATATGCAATGAGTTAATTACTTAGATAACTGAAGTAACCAATGGTAACAATGATGTAGTGAGTATGAAAGTCAAATTCAACAATTTAATAATTATAAAAATTTATTTTTATAATTTATTTAATATTAAACAATAACTAATTAAAATAAAATACGGTCAATGTAAAAAAGTTATATATATATTATTAAAAAGAGATCATTGTTTTAATAATAATTTTACTATAGAGTTATTTAATAATAGTAAGCAATATCTTATCAACTTAATTTAAAATTAAATAATTAAAATCAATATAGATATTCACATGTACTATATATATATTAATTTTCAAATTAAAAATATTCAATTTTATATGTCAAAAAAATAAAAGGCAAGATTGCATAAATCCTGGCTGGAATCCGGCCAATCTCGACCAAAATTTTGGCCAGGATTGCACTAGATTTTTTTTTCCTTCTTAATAAGTTTCCAATATTTTAAATGTAAAACGTAACATCACTGCAAAGTATATATATATATATATGCGGGTTTTCAAGTGGATCGACACAAATTAAAAATATAGAAATTGTGGATCTACACAAATTAAAAATAGTATTCTCCTTTTATGAGCACCGTAGAGATCTTAAAAAAAGGAATCATTAAACTATGCGGGTTTTCAAGTGGGAAAACACTGCCATATTATTTTTTACAAATAATCCTTTTTTTTTTTTCTTGAGTACAAGAAAAATAGGAGTTAAACAGGAAGACAAATAATCCTAAAATTGAAAATGAAATGATGAGCTAGAAGGAGAGAGAAAGAGCAAGGGAGTAAAATAATTAAATAATATAGCGGCACATAGAATAAGATTAACGTCTTCCAAAGAGATAAATTTTTCATTTACATTTCTTGACTCCAATTCCAAATAAGTAAATTGGACCTAAAAAATAACTACAATAACTATGTGACTTGTATAGCTGAAAATAATTATGCTGAAGGTTTTTTATACAATATTGTAAAAATAGATGTTGTGATGAAAATCTAAACTATCTATCCATAAAAATTATTACATAATAATGGTTAAGTTATGCTCACACAGTCATCCGTTAGAATGTTTGATAGTTTTTTTTATATATATTAATACCAAATATAAAACATCCAATCAAATCAAGCAGCTAATTTGTATGCCACATTTCAACTGATAAATGCATATACATTCAATCAAAAAATTAAAAGTTCGAATATCTACTCTTACATATTATTGAACTAAAAAAACTTACGTTAAAAGTACCTTGTTCTCTTTACCTAGGAAAAAAAAATACAATGGTAGTAATATATTCCAACTTGTAGGTAAGTATTTTTTTTGATTTGCGAACACACTAGATACCGTGTTACCATACTTAAAAAAAAAAAGTATCCATGTTACCTTCCCTTGTATTTCACAATCACGTTAAACACAAAGCAAACTAGTAGAAAGTAGCCAACCTGATCATAACATAACTAGTTAAGATATATGTTACGTTCCC
>JAOANK020849151.1:0-22641 GCA_026257165.2 Telfairia occidentalis | reverse complement strand
GACTCATTGATCCAAAAAGCCATCCAAGAAGAGCTTGATCTATAGCATTCCACTCTTCATATGCTGGATTTGGTGCTCAGTCAGATGTTCCTTCAGCAACTTGAGTTAAAAACTGAGATGGTTGTGTTATGGTTCCTAACACATATCCTTCAATTTTCTACTCTCGAAGAACAGCGAAAACCATTACTCTACAGGGGCTATAGTTCTTGTCATCCAATTTTACTGTTAAAACAGATCCAAGAGAATGACCAAAAGTTGAACTCATCTGATTAGATACAGATGAAGTATTTAGAGCGGACATGTTTGTAGATTGAGCAAGAGGAGTATTTGCAGATTGAGAAGAAGATGAATTTTCAACACCATCAATTGCCATTGTTTATGCGTTTGCTATTTTATGCTATGATACCAAGATAAAAATCAGAGTTCTCTCTATTATTCATCAAAAAACAAAAGAATTTATATAGCCCTATTGAAATAACTAAACTATTGAACATGTTTTAGTACCTGGGACAAGCAGCTTACAAAAAGATAAATTGTAACCACTACAATACAAAAAACGACACAAGTTAAAAGGTGTCTTATGAATTTCTGAGTTTGTCTTCTCCTTTTCTGTAAGACACTGTCTGCTGCTAATTACTATTAGCTCTTTAAGTATTTCTAACTAGCTAATGTATTTATCATTTTTATTGTCTATTAGTTGTTATTAATGAACACTCTGTTCATGCTACAACTCAAGGATTGTGCAAAGTAAAAGGAGAGGAGAAATTTTTGCTGAAGCATCTAGAATTGGGAAATGTTGGCTGTAGTGAGATGACACGAGCACGTGAAGAGAACAAGTTCTTCGTAGGATTGGGGTTCTTCACTGAACAGATCAGAAGCTGTAGTTAATGCAAACGAAACCAAGTCATCATTGGTGTATCTTGCTGGAGGTCTTATCACTCTTCTTTCTCTATCTCTTGCAAGTCTGTAATTTTCCAGATTTTGAGTAGTGCTGGTGGTTGATACTCTTTGTTCAGTTTGGAAGGCATCTTTGATATTACTTCCACTAATGGATTTCTGCCGATTTAACTCCACCTCAATAGAAGCACATTCTCTCATATTTTCACTTATTTGAGATGGTTCAAGCCCTTTTCCCTTATCAGCAAAAGGCATTTCATATTCATTAAAAATAATGTCTCGGCTGATCAAACATTTTGGATATCTTGTCTCAAGGGTCCATACCTTATAGCCCTTCACCCCTGTTGGATAGCCAAGGAAAATGCATTTTATGGCTCTAAGATTGAGTTTTCATTTGTTAGTGTGTATGTAGGCAGTGCATCCAAAGGTTCTCAAATGCTCCAAATTTGGGGAATGACCTATCCATATTTCTTGTGGAGTCTTCATTTCTAAAGCAGTAGAAGGGCATCTATTTATCAAATATCAGGCTGTTACAGCGGCTTCACTCCAGAACTTCTTAGGTACATTTGCTGAGGAAAGCATGCTTCTTACTCTCTCCATAATCGTTCTGTTCATCCTTTCTGCAAGGCCGTTCTGTTGAGGAGTATACCTCACAGTGAGGTGTCTAGCTATGCCTTGTTCTTTGCACAACATATTGAACTCATGATTCAGAAATTCAAGCCCATTATCTGTTCTTATCCTTTTAACTTTCCTCTTGGTTTTCTTTTATATAGAGGTTAGCCATTCTTTAAACTTTGAGAATGTATCGCTTTTGTTGTTCAAGATGAATAGCCAAACTTTTCTTGAAAAATCATCCACAATCGAGAGAAAATACCTGGCTCCACCATGAAATTCATCTGATGCTGGTCCCCACAAGTCCATGTGTATATAGTCAAGTCTGCCTTTTGTGTTGTGTACTACTGTACTAAACTTAACCCTGGTGGATTTGCCTTTTCACAATGTTCACAGAAGTCAAGCGGTTTTTCTTGAAGATTTCCAATAGACCTGGTTTGTTTAATTCATGTAGCCCCTTTTTAGAGACATGACCAAGTCTTTGATGCCAGATCTTGGTCATATCTTCTATTTTTCCATCTGCCAAGTTATTTTCGCTTGTGACGGTTTCACCTTGCAAGATATATAAACCATTGATGAGCTTCCCTTTCATGATCACAATTGAACCGTGAGCTACCGTTAGTGTACCGTTCATTGATTTATATGTGTATCCTTGCTTATCGAGCATCCCTAGAGAAATTAGATTCTCTTTAAATTCGGTACAAACCTCACATTAGTTAATATTCTTTCAGAATTATCATGCAGGCGGATTCGTATTGAGCCAATTCCCAGCACATCACACTCATGATTATCTCCCATAATTACTTTCTTTCAAGTAACATCATTAAGCTCTGTAAAATAATGTTTGTAAGGTGACATGTGGAATGTACATTCAGAGTCGAGGATCCAACTTTCAGAGTTTATATTGTCAGAGACCGTGAGTACTTCTGCTGACTCATATCCCTCTGAAAGGTTTGCCTTTTCTTCATCATCACTTTTATCCTCTACTATTCTTTTATTGTCATCTCTCAGCTTATAGCAAAATCTCTTAATATGTCCTTCCTTATTACAGTAGAAGCATTTTCTTGTGTCTCTTCTTGATCTTGATTTAGACCTGGATTTTTCGCGATAATTCTTTGAAGACTTTTTGTCTTCAGATCGTCCTCTTACAACAAGAGCCTCACTCTCCCTTTTTTCTTGTTTCAACTCAATGTCCTTTGATCTCAGAGCATCTAGGACAATGTCAAGCGTGAGGCTGTCTCTCCCATACTTGATGGCTGACTTGACATCCTTGAAGAAATCTGGTAGTGAGTTAAGAAGGATCACAACATGGTTTTTAGGGTCAATTTTTTCACCAACATTCTCAATATCCATTGAGATCTTTGAGAATTCGTCAAGATTTTATTCCAATGACTTTGCTGAACTCATGCTGAATCTGAAAAACTTTTCTTTTATTAAGATCTTGTTCGACAATGACTTCCCCATGAACATCTTCTCAAGTTTTCTCCATACATTTATTGTTGTTCCTTCTCCTATTACTTGTCTGAGGATGTTATCTGCTAGACAAAGTATAGTGGTGCTGTAGGCTATGTCGTTCATCTCTGCAACCTCTGTTTCAGTAAGAGATTCAAGGAGTGTATATGGATCCAGTACTTTTGCTGCCTTTTGTTGAATCAGAAGGGCCTTTATCTTTTCTCTCCATAGAGTGAAGTCCCCTTTTCCGTTGAATCTTTCAACTTCAAAACGTGCAGCCATGTTCAAGAATCCAAATCTTGAACTTTAAAGAACTTGGGATCTCCTTAACTGGCCTCCAAATTTCTATTCTAATGGCAGGCTCTGATACCCATTGTTGTGAATTTCTGTCTAATTTCACTCTCTAACACTCATCTGAATCGCAGTCATCATATCAGAGATAAGACGAAAACAAAAAGGATAGAGGGAAGAGAATGCACAAGATATTACGTGGTTCGACCAAAGTGGTCTACATCCACGAAGAAACGATCACAGTCAGGATTTTTATTCTTCTGCTGAAAGACAACACCATCACAAGGTGACTTACTTCACTTTTATACAATTTCCTCACCCTTTCTTCTACACAGTAATGAACCTCTCATCAAGAACTCACACACACTTTTGATACAGGACTTACTAATTTATATTAGTAAAAGTAGGTGCAACAGAAAGAGAGGCTTATAACTAATAGTAGTTGCTGAAGCTTCAACGAACAACTGTCAACATAGGCTTCTATAAGATAAATAAACTCAGAAATATTGACAGCTCAACAAATATACAAAGCACAACTAAATTAAGTAATTACAACTATTATCTCAAGATTAGTGTTCCAGTATAAGCTGCTTCCAAGCTGAAATTACAACCCAAGTCAGTCCTAATTCTTGAAGAGAAGGTATGGATAAGATGCTTTGACCGCAAGTCATTAAAAAAGGGACAATTCTAGAGAGAAAAAAGAGGTTTTTTGAAAAGGAAGTAGAATACAAAGGAAGAAAGGAGTGCTGATTCCAAGGAGAAGTTGCCAAGTCTAGAAAGAAAGGCAACAGTAAAGAGAATTTGCAGCAACCCTTGCCTTTACTTTCTCTGTTGAAGTCTTCCTCTTCTTAAATTCTTTCTTATTAGGGAGTTCATTTTTGTTAGTCTTTCCTTATTTCAAAACACATTTCCATTCAAATTTACTTTTTGAATTACCATAATGTGTTCTATTTTTGTACGAGACATGAGTTAGAATTCTACAAGGTAAGGATTAAGGTAAGTGTACTTATTTGTTTGAATGCACAACTATTGTGTCTTCTTGAAGATATTGTTAGTGCTTTTATCTTTGAATGAATAGAATGAGTGTGACCTACTTATTCTCTTTCTGTGTTGTTTCATTTTGGGAAAAAGAAGAAGAACTAGACCCTGATAACACATTTTGAGGCTACTTTATAGATTAAATAATGTTAGTTTGATAATTATTTGGAGTAATTTCACGCACATATCTATTTTTTTAAAAAAAAAAAACCTTACAAATGAAAGAAAATAAAGAATTACGAGTTTTAATTGAGAAATTCAAGCGAATTGGATAAGAGCTAGATGGATCAATAAAAGTGGAAGTTCAAAATCTTAAGGAGGAAGCATTGAGACACTTGCAGATAGGTTTAAGACACATAGTTTGACCGGACGACGTTGAGACGCGGTCCATAATGTTTCAACGCTCGCGTAAATTGATTATTGTGACCCGTAACAACAACGTCGAGACATTGCCTTATATTGTCTTGATGCTACGACTTTGGAGGAGCACGCACTAAGGAATTTTGTAGCGTCTCGACGGTACCACGATCGTTTCCATATTTTTTAGGTTACAACATCGCGACGTTGCCATAACATCTCGATGATATTGATGCCTCTATAAATAGAACATTTTGCAGCATTGCGGGCATTTTTGACCATTTGGAAAGGAAATACTTTTAATATTTCGAGAGTTTACGAAGTTAAAGGGCAATGAGACTCATTTGGATCGAAGAAAAGAGATTTTCAAAGCTTGGAACACGGAGATTGGTTTAGAGACGAAAGATTGAAGCATTGAATTTGATTTCTTCTCCTTTCCTTAGACTTTTTGTAATCTTTCCACGAGTTTTAGTACTGGGATTTTATATTTCATGTTGAACATGTGTAGCTAAACTCTCAATCCTAGGGATTAATGTAACCACTGATTTTTATAAGTTATATTAATTGATTTACCGAGATTGACCCTTCATTTATTCTATTCATGCATTTATCTTTTAATCTCTTGATCATAGATTAACTGTTTATTTGATTTGAATCTTTCGCTCGAGAGAGGGGGTTTAGATTAGAACTTGAATCCATAACTAAAGTAGTTCTAAGATTGGAAGATTTAAGATTGCTTGAGAAGTTGCTAATAGAATTGAATTTCGTGTCTTTGCTTGTTAATGAAATTGAATAGGAATATTAGTTTCTTAATTAGCATGGAGGTTAAATTGTGCTCTGGAGAGACAATTTACATATGTGTGTTTTTTACTTATAGAATTTTGTATTGGTTCATTCTTGGTTAAATTGGTTAATTGGCTTATAAGACCAGTTGGTGAAATCAACTCTCTAGGACCCTCCCTTTCTAATTTCTCACCTTAATTGTTTTTAGTGCTTATTTAATTTGCATAATTTCACCTTGTTGGTTTCTTTAAATAAAATTGAACGTTGTATTCATAGTACTTAAGTGAGCTAGAAACCCAATCCTAAGGACGACACTCTTCATCTCTTACACTATATTAAAACTTGACCTCGTACACTTGCAGCTTAGCAATTTCTGCTACAAATTTTTTGCACCATTGCCGAGGATAAAAAATTATTTAGTTCCACTTAATATCATGGAAAACTAGTTTGGTCTTACTTTATTGTTTTATTTTTGTTTTTATTTTTCTTATTTTTATTTTGTTTTATTTTCAAGTGTCAGTTTTGCATGCGAAAAGACAAGGAAAGAGTTTTAGTTCCTTTAGATCTTGAGACTGAGAAAACTTGTAAGAGAAATCGAAAGAAAAAGAAGAAAAGAACTGAATCATGGACAATTTGCAAGCGCCACCAGTTGACAGTTTCAACCAGCACTTCAAGTACAAACTCAACACATTCCACCTGCTCAACAGCCTCAGATGGCCATCAAGGATTACTCTCAGCATGTCTATCGCTCTCTATCATTCTGGAATAACCCATATTCCTATCATTGCAAATAAGTTTGAATTGAAACTAGAGCTAATTCAGAGGGTTCAGGACAACTCATTTAGGGGCAATGCCATAGAGGACCCAAATACATATTTAACTACTTTTATGGATGTTTGTGGTACTGTTAAGATGAATGGTGTATCTGAAGAGGCCATTAGCTTACGTGTTTTTCTTTTTTCTTTGTGATGAGACGTGAGACCCTATGTTCTTTACCACCAAGAAGTATTATTTCGTGCCAGGAGATTATTCAAGCCTTTCTGACGAAATTCTTCAGATCCTGATGTTTTATAATGGGTTAAATGGACAGACTTGAACCATACTCGATGTTGTAGCTGTAGGTACATTGTTATCCAGAATTTCTGAACTTGCTCGTACTTTACTTGAAGATATGATAGCTAACAGCTATCAGTGGCCTAATGAAAGATCTAACTAAACGAGGGTTGGTGGAGTCTATGAGGTTGATGAGGTAAGTTCTCTTAAATTTAAACTTGCAGCTCCGACCACTATTTTGGCTAGATTCACAGGGTCAGGTACTTCACAGTCTATTTAGTCCATGCAGTTGCCAGTATTCCCCAGTATTACACTGAGCCACAAATGGAGCAAGCACAATATATTAATAACAAAAACTATGGATACCGTGGCAATCCAGGACAAAATTCACTTTCTACTCACTACCATTCTAGGTTAAGGAATCATGAAAATTTCTTTTATGCTAATAATAAAAATGTCTTGCAACCTCCACCAGGCTTTGTACCTCCACAAGTAGAGAAGAAATTATCTTTGGAAGATCTTGTTGGAGCATTCATCACAGAATCGAGGGCAAGAGCAACTAAGCTGGAGACTCTAATTGAAAGTCAAGGTGTTACCAGAAAGAACATAGAAACTCAAATGGGGTAGATGAATTTGATCCTAAACACCATGCAAAAGAAAAAATCTCCAAGCAATATAGAGACAAACCCAATTGAGTATTGCAAGGTTGTTTTAGTGAGAAATAATATCATACTCCATGAACCATAAGGGAAAGCAGGTGAAGAATCAATCAATATCACCGAGGAATGGAA
Organism: Telfairia occidentalis; assembly: GCA_026257165.2. Classification (NCBI taxonomy): domain Eukaryota; kingdom Viridiplantae; phylum Streptophyta; class Magnoliopsida; order Cucurbitales; family Cucurbitaceae; genus Telfairia; species Telfairia occidentalis. Next base: position 15,367 of record JAOANK020849151.1, on the reverse strand, counting down.
AAATGCAAAGGGAGATGAAGAAAAGAAAGTAGAATCTTCACCATATGAAATAAAATTTACTGAATCTATTCCTTCTACTCTTCCCCCTAATTTACCTTATCCTCAGTGTTTTCAAAAGAAAAGGCTTGATTCTCAATTTACTAAATTTTTGGAAATTTTTAAACAGCTTAACATAAATCTTCCTTTTATAGATGCATTGGAGCATATACTAAATTACATCAAATTTATGGAGTGACTCTCCAAGAAAAAGAAATTTATGAAACAATGTATCTCATTGAGGAGTGCATCGCGAGAATTCAAAGAAAGTTACCTCAAAAGCTTAAGGATCCAGGGAGTTTTCCTATACCCTACAATTTTGGTAATCCTTCTTTTTAAGCTTTGTGTGATTTAGGTGCTGGAATTAATTTACTTCCATTGTCCCTATGTAGGAAATTAAATATTGGTGAGATAAAACCTACTACTATTATGCTCCAATTAGTTGATAGGTCAATTACCTACCCTTATAGTATTGTAGAGAATGTGTTAGTGGAAGTAGGCAAGTTTATCATCCTTGCTGATTTTTATGTAATGAAAGTCGAAGAGGATGATGTCTTGCATATTATCTTGGGAAGACCCTTTATGGCAACAAAACAAGTTTTAATTGATATGGAGAAGAAGAAATTAAAAATTCGAGTCCAACATGAGGAAGAAATATTTAAGGCAATAACAAACACAAAATACTCCAGAAAAAACACTTATGATGATTTGCAAGAAAAGTGCTCATAAGGGTGATGCTAGGATAATTGATGATTTGCCCCTGCCTTAATTGACACTTGCCTCGTCTAACTACAGACGTTAAATAAAGCTCTTTTGGGAGGCCACCCAATTTCTCATTTGTAATCATTTTTATTATATTTAATTTTCCTTTTATTTTTACTTTCAATATACTATTTTACTTCTTTAATTATTTTTATTTTATTTTTGTAAGTTTCATTGCAGTTTGGAAAGAAAGAAAAGAAAAGAAAAAAAAAAGGCATTTGCGTAAGGCAGAGCATCAAGTTCGTAGCGTTTAGCGCTTCTTCAGGTAAAGACCCGCAGTGAGAGTGTCGAGATGCTCATTTATAGCATCTTGACGCTATCTCGATCTCAGATTAAAAACATATATCGCAGACAGAGGGGAGCTCAAATATTTGAGCCATATCGTCGCCCCCCTTTTACTCTCTCAATACTCTCACATCTACCTTTCTTCTCCCTCAAATCCTTCTCGTTCTTGCTATTTTCGCATCACAAACTTATTGTTGATTATTCTTGATAGATTTTTTTGGGTGTTCTTCATGTATTTTTCAGCTTTGCACGGGTGAAGCATTTTCTAAGTGAGTTTGTCATTGCTACTCTGATTTTTGCTTGTTCTTAACATTATTTCTTGCGGATCTAGTTGGAATTTGGTTGGTTGCGGATCTCTTTGCTTGTGTTGTTGATTGGAGCATTCTTTGAGGGGTGGGTCTTTTCTATTTGGGGTTAAATTGTGAAGGGGCGTTTCTATGAACTTCATTGTGGTCGACTACTATTTTTAAATATAATATGTGAAAGGGGTTTATTTTTTTAACTCTGTTTTGTGTGGTGCTGCTGTGTTTGCAACAAATTGGGAAGGATTGTGTCAATTTTCTCTTATGTTGAAATTTTGAAGTGTTGAGATATTGTTGTCTTATTGTAAAATTTTGAAGTGTTGTGCTATTGTTGTAGTATGTTGAAATTTTGAAGTGTGGGATATTGTTGTAGCATGTGACATTTTGAAGTGTTGGGATTTTTTGACTGTTTTGGTGTTGAAGTTTGAATTGTTGGGATTTTTTATTATTGAAGTGCGTTGTGTTATTGTGCTCTGTTAACTCTTAGAATAAGAATTAAGAATGGTCTAAATTGATTTATTTTTTGGCAAAACATTGTCCTATTGTGATCCATGAGCTTAAATTCAAATGTTGATCTCTTGTGTTTTACTTTGAACTAATAATTTGGGAATGATAGAACTATTGGCTGATTACATTAACTTTACAGAAATTTCTTTATTAATCTATGATAATCTGCTAATTTTGCTATAGCATTCTATTAACAGAAGAAATTGTTTAGTTGAGAGTAAAGTACAGTGATGTGACATTTCATGAATTGAGCTGACAATGACACGTGACAAGTTGGGAAATAGCTAAGGGAAGAGCTCCATGTGGATAAAATGGCCAAATAAGCCCTCAATGGCTGTCCAAATGGAAAGAGAGGAGAGAGATATAAAATGAAGAGGATATCCCCCAAATACGGACAACATTCTTTCCCTAAGAAGCCAACAGAATTTAGTTTTTCAAGGAAAATTCAGCTGAGAAAGGAAAGGCGAGACCAAGGGAAAAAGGGAGAAGGTCTTGGAGGAAAGCCACCTTTGGAAAGAAGAATTTTCTAGAACTTTTCTTCAATTTCTTCTTGTCTCATTTCCTCCTTATTTTGTTTTACAGCTTTTGGATTGTAATTCTTAAATATGAAGATTTGTTTTATTCTTTATTTTTGTTGAACCATGTTTTGGTTAACACTAATAGTTTGTTATTTCTTTGTCTTAAGCATGAACTAAATAGCTTGAGGCAAGGGTTATGGATAATTTATGTTGAACTGTTATAAAGATTGTCTACAGTAGCCCTTGGCTGTCTTTAATGGTTGCTAAGGCATGGATTTCCTATCTTATTGTACCGATTAGCTACATTTACAATTTTCCTTTTAGTATGAACTTGGGAAAGGAATCACTAAAAGACATCTTAGCAAACCACATTAGCACAATTCATTTAAAGAATTTGAGAGAGAATGAGGAATAACCTACTCCTAAGGCACACTAGTGAACACTTGCAGATTACAGCTTAGGGGACAGAAATGAATTCTAAATGTATAGCTTTCAGAAACGTATAAAAGTTGTTCTATGTTATTTTGACACTCTTAGTTTTGTTGTAGCATCCTATAACAGTGAGCACATTAAAATCCCTAACCTGAGCCTATTTACTCAACTTTGGATAAAGTGTTTTCTCTTTGGCATCCTTTGCATATATTCCTAATTTTTATTTATCATTTTTGGTTTCTTAAACAACTTTAAAAATTAGTACTAAAATTCTCCTAAACTAGTGGCTCACAAATTGATTTTTGTTAACTCATCCTTGTGGATCAACCTTGCATTACTACAATTTCTGGTGTACACCTGCACTTAAAGTGTGAATTAGCTAAGACAATTGTATAGCTTTGCAAGCTATTTCAATTGAAATCTAACAAGCTTTTGGCACCGTTGCTGGGGATAAGTACAACAAAATTAATTTTAAAAGCAAGTTTAGGCAAATTCTTTACTTAAAGTGATTGACTAAGCTATTGTGAATTGTAGGTGCTACTTTGTGTATGAACAACTTTCCTGGTTTAGAATTCTTGTTGGAACTTGGTCCTAAGATTGGAAGAACTCTGAGGAGAATTACAAGAGAAAGAAGAGAAAGACTAGATTAGGAAGGAATACCAGAAGCTATGGTTGAAATACCTAATAGACCAGCTATAGCAGTAGAACCTTTAATGCAACAACAAGTTGCAGTAGTTAATCATGGTAACAACCCTGGAAACATAGTTCAGATTGTTGATGATAGGGAGAGAGCCATAAGAGATTATGCAGCCCCAAGATACAATGAAATGAATCTTTTAATAGTGAGGCCTGAAATCCAAGCACCCCACTTTGAATTGAAACTTGTGATGTTCCAGATGCTTCAATCTAAGTGGCAATTTCATGGTCTGCTTGCTGAAGACCCTCACCAACACCTGAAGTTCTTCTTATAGGTGTGTGACTTGTTTGTGATACTTGGAGTAATAGAAGAGGCATTAAGATTGATCTTATTTCCTTACTCTTTTACTGGTGATGCTCTAACATGGTTGGGAACCCTGCTCCTAGAATCCATAACCACTTGGAATGAAATGGTAATGTAATTCCAATTGAAATACTTCCCTCCCACTAAGAATTTAAAGTTGAGAGGAGATAACATTAACTTCAAACAAGGAATGATGAATCTTTTAGTGAAACATGGGAAAGATTTAAAAGAATGCTAAGGAAGTGCTCTCATCATGGTCTACCACACTCCTTGCACATGGAAGCATTCTATCATGGTTTAACCAAGGCTTCCAAATTAGATGCTTCTATTAATGGAGCATTGCTAACTAAGTCGTACAACGAGGCAATGGAGATTTTAGACACCATATCCACCAATCACAGTCACTTGTCTGATCCAAGGGGAGAAGTTGAAATTGTGGACAGAACTAGAGGGAAATTGGAATTAGATGCTCCTACAGCCTTAACAACACAAATTTCCTCCATATCTAATATGCTAAGAAATCTTACCATGGCGAGTGCAACACAGAATACAACCATAGTGAACCAACTAAATGCAGTATTTTGTGGATACTGTGGAGATAACCATCTGATAGAGCATTGTCCTACCAACCCTGCATCAATCTATTACATTGGAAATCAGAATGTGCAGAGAAATAATAATCCTTATACCCAAACTTACAACCCTGGATGAAGACAACATCCAAATTTTGGTTGGGAAGGTCAAGGACCTAGCAATTAGAGTGGGCAAGCACAACCAAAGCAAAGTTTTAACCCTGGTTTTATGCAAGCAAATTAAGCCACTCCAAGTCATCATTCTAGTTTCCAACCTTATTCTCAACAAAATCAACGAAGATAGTAGCCAACCAATCAAGTGATTCTTGGGACTTCTCTTAAAATCTTGATGAAAGAATACATGGTAAGAAATGATGCTGCCATTCAAAGTCAGCAAGCATCCATTAAGAACGTAGAGATGCAAATGGGCCAATTAGCCATTGAATTAAAAAAACAGACCACTTGGTAAGTTGCCATCTGATACGGAAAATTTAAAGAGGGAAGGCAAGGAACAAGTACAAGTTATAGAGTTGAGAAGTGGCAGACAACTGAAGAAGAATCAAGCTAGAGTGCAGAAGGAGAAAATGGAGATTAATAATGAAAAAGATGTTGATGTTGCACAAAAAAGTGAGAAGCAGGAAAGGATTCAAAGTGGTGAGGCAAAAACTTCAGTGGACAAAGTAAAAGATACAGCAGTAGAGGATCTTACTAAAGGCTCAAATAAAGAGTAAGGGATTATTAGCAAAGTGAGAGACACTCCTACTTTTAAACCACCACCCCCTCCCTTCCCTCAAAGACTAAAAAAGAAAGACCAAGAGCATCAATTCAGAAAATTTTTGGATGTTCTAAAACAATTACATATCAACATTCCCTTAGTAGAAGCTTTAGAGCAAATGCCCTCTTATTTGAATTTTTTAAAGAATATTCTCACAAAGAAAAGAAGGCTAGGGGAATATGAAATGATGTCTTTAACATAAAAGAGAAACGCTATTTTGAAAAACCTCTAAAGGTAAAAGACCCTGAGACATTGTTAACTCTCTGGAAGAGAGTTATTATACCTCTAATATTGAATATTTGATTGTGGTTAAGTTGTTATAAAATGAGAATAACCTGGCGATTTACTGAGATTAATATGTTTGCATGCTTTATATTAGTATGTCATACTGATCCAAAGGTGATACATATACATGATTAAATCAGAAGTGAAAATCAGAACAAGCAGCAGTTTCTAGTAAAAGATGAATATGCGAAATATGCGGTATGATCTATAGCATCTGACGCATGGAATGCTGTAGCATAGCGGTAAGCAAAATATTCCCAGATTTTAGTGTTGTACGAACACTTGTTGTGGGGCACATGTGATGTCTTAGAGATGTGTGATTTGAGGCGTATTCTCACACGCGTGAATACAAGAGGGCATGATGGACATTTCTCAACTTGGTACTATTTTAGGGCAAAAAGGGCACAAAAGTAGAGGAGGCCAGAAAGCAAGGAGAAGAACAAGTAAGGAATTTCTCTCGAAAGAAAAAAAGGACTCTTAGCTGAGCTTCTGCTGCTGTCTGCACCTCAGCATCTTTTAGTTTTGATTTTAATCGTTTCATTTCTGCTACTGTTTTATTGGTGTACTGGTTACCCTTTTGTTTAGTTGTATTGTGTTTTTCTGCATTTAAACTTTTTTAGTGAACAATATTTTGTTCGCATTAATATGTGTTCTAGCTAACATCTTTATTGGTAGTTGGTGCTGGGTGCGTTAAGCTAAAACTTTATTGTAGCTAAATCCAGAAAATAGTGATTATTTTACTCGTGTTTTTTTCTTCTTGAATTGTTGCAATTGTGAGCTTCCCAGTTGCTTGTATGATTGCTTATACTTGAGTATTCTTTGTCTTCATTTTTTTATATTGTATTGCATTGCTGAAGCATTTTCATCGCTTTCTTATGAAGACAACAGACATTCCCTATTCTAATCCAAATAGGAGGAAAGGAGCTAGGAAGAGCTCTTTGTGATCTTGGTGCTAGCATAAACCTTATGCCTTTGTCTATATACAAGTAATTTTGAATAGAGGAAGCACTGCCAACCATAGTGTTTCTACAACTGGCCGACAGATCTATTACTCACCTAGAGGGAAAAATAGATGATATTCTGGTTCAGGTAGATAAATTCATCTTCCTTGTGGATTTCATTATATTGGTCTATGAGGTAGATAAATAGGTGCCTATCATTCTTGGGCGTCCATTCCTTGCAACAGGTAGAGTTTAATAGATGTGCAAAAAGGAGAGCTCACCATGAGAGTTCATGATCGATAGGTAACATTCCATATTTTTTTATGCAATGAGGTGCCCATCAGAATTGGAAGAATGCTCTCATATCCATATTATTGATTATTTAATACAGACAATGTTTGGGAGGAACAACAGACTTCAACATGAAAATAGATTTGGGGAAATGGAGTTGACTGCAATAGAAATAGAGGACAATAATATTGTAGCAAAGAACATAATTTGTGAAATAACCAGAAGTAGACGATTTGAATCACTTGAGCTCTCAGACAGACAGTCCAAGCCTATTAAACCATCACTGCTGTAAGCCCCAGAATTAGAGATGAAGCCACTCCCTGACCACCTCAAGTGTACTTATTTAGGAGAAGGAAACACCTTTCCTATCATTATTGTCGTTGTATTGATCAAGGAAAGTGAAAAAGCTTTATTAAAACTATTGAAGCAACATAAGGGAGCCATAGGCTTGTCAATAGCAGATATCAAGGGAATAAGTCCATCATATTGTATGCACAAGTTTAATCTAGAGGACGAAAACTTTAAATCGGTTGAACAGTAGATGAGTCTAAACCCAGCAATGAAGGAGGTAGTAAAGAGGAAATCATTAAATGGCTTGATGCTGGTATCATCTTTCCAATAGCTGATAGCAATTGGGTTAGCCTAGTGCAATGTGTTCCTAAAAAAGGAGAAATCATTGTGGTGATCAACGAGACAAATGAATTGATCCCTACAAGAATTATCACTGGTTGGAGAGTCTGCATGGACTATAGAAGATTGAATAAGGCTACAAAGAAAGATCACTTCCCTCTGCCTTTCATTGATCAGATGCTACACAAATTAGCTGAGCAAGACTTTTATTGCTTCCTTGATGGTTACTTTGGGTACAATCAGAAGATGGTCATCACATTCCAAAGAAGTATGATGACCATCTTCTCAAATCTAGTGGAATCAGTGGTTGAAGTGTTTATGGATGAATTTTCAATTTTTGGAGAGGAATTTGCCACATGTTTGAAAAACTTGGGAAGAGTAGTGGAAAGATGTGAAGAGACCAATCTAGTGCTCAATTGGAAAAAAAATGTCATTTTATGGTAACTGAAGGAATTGTGCTAGGTCACAAAGTTTCAAAAAAAGGGCTAGAAGTAGACATAGAAAAGGTTGAAGTTATTGAGAAAATAAAACCTCCAACCTCAGTAAAAAGAATTAGAAGCTTTTTAGGTCACGCTGGATTTTACAAAAGGTCTATTAATAACTTCTCCAAAATTTCCAAGCCACTGTGCAACTTGTTGGTATTTACTAGACCATTTGGGGAAGACTGTGAGGATACATTAAAGACCCTCTAGAAAGCTCTCATACTAGCTCTTATTATTTCAGCACCCAACTGGGAGTTACCATTTAAACTTATGTGTAATGTAAGTGACTTTCCAGTAGGGGCAATGTTAGGATAGAAGAAGAACAAAAGTACTCAACCTATTTACTATGTCAGTCACATACTTAATGAAGACTAACTTAATTATACAACCATAGAAAAGAAGTTCCTGGCAGTGGTATTTGCCTTTGAGAAATTTAAAGTCTATCTGATAGGAACGAAGGTTGTGGTGCACACCGACCATGCTGCACTCAAGTACTTGCTAAATAAAAAAGATGCAAAGCCAAGATTGATTAGGTAGATATTACTCCTATAGGAGTTTGATGTGGAAATTAAAGATAAGAACGGTACTGAAAATGTGGTAGCAGACCATCTATCTAGAATAGAACAACCTAAAGACAAGTTGGATATAAAAGAAAGCTTTCCTGATGAGCAGCTATTTGCTATAGGATCAACTTCTTACAGTATAGCACCTTGGTTTGCAGACTAAGCCAATTACCTTACTTGTGGAAATCAGCCACCAGATTTGACTCCCTTAGCCTTGAAAAAATTCAGACATGATGTCAAGTTCTACTATTGGGTGAGCCTTACTTATACAAGCAGTGTGTAGATTAAAAGTTCAGGAGATGTGTTTCAGAATAAGAAATTCCTTCCATCTTAGACCACTGCCATAAGTCACCATATAGAGGACATTTTGGGGGCCAAAAAACTACAGCAAAGATGTTCCAGAGTGGTTACTATTGGCCTACTATTCTTAAATATGTTCATTATTTGAGTAAGATCTATGGTAGATGCCAAAGGGTGGGGAACATTGGATGAAGAGATGAAATACCCTTGCAGATAATGCTTGAGTTAGAAAATTTTGATGTATGATGCAGATTTCATGGGGCCCTTCCCTCCATCCTTTGGAAACCACTACATTCTAATGGCTTGTGATTATGTATCAAAATGGGTAGAAGTTGCAGCATGTCCTCATAATGATGCAAAAATAGTAATGAAGTTTCTCCACAAAAATATTTTCACAAGGTTTGGCACCCCAAAAGCATTGATTAGTGATGAAGGCAATCATTTTATGAATAAGTTATGTCCAAACTACTGCTACGATATAATATCAAACATAAAATAGCCACTCCTTACCATCCTCAATCAAATGGATAAGCTGAAGTGTCCAATAGAGAAATTAAGAGGTATTTGAAAGGGTAGTTAAGCCGAACAGAAAAGATTAGGGAATAAAGTTGAAGGATTCTTTGTGGGCCTATAGGATAACCTATAAAATACCTTTATGGATGTCTTCTTTACAAGATTGTATATGGCAACGCTTGTCATCTGTAGTTAGAGTTAGAACACAGGGTATTTTGGGCATTCTTGGTGTGTATGCTAGGTGTTACCATGTGTGTTTACTGTGATATACTCAACCCTACCATAAGTGGCTTAGGCAACATTTGTATAAACAAGCACCTCCTAAACACACACAGTAACACCTAGCATACACACTAAGAATCACCTAAGGGAAAGAAGAATGAACTTACCTTGATGGTCAAGGCTTTGGATTGAGAGTTGTTCTTAATCCTAAGTGAAACACTCCACAAGTTTGATGACCATCATAAACCTGAATGTTTCTAAGAGTTTGTCCAACAAGATCAAGTGCACCAAACTCTCATAGTTTTGGGATCAAAGAAAAAGTTCAAGGACTAATTTTCATTTCATTCATCAAAGTCTTTCTCAAATTTACAAATGAAGGCTTTAAATAGCCTCATGGTTTGTAACCTAAAGAAAATAAACTAAATCCTAAAAATAACCTAACTTGAATAGTGTTTAGTTACAAGTTATTTGAGAGTTTCTAAAATGAGCCAACTAAACACAATTAGCTCCATGTTTGGGCCTAATTACTTTAGAGTTTTAAACCGCAAATATCTTCTAAATTGAAGTTCTTGAGTTAGGTGTCTTCATGTTACGTTAAAACTCATTTCTCCACTTAGTCTCCTTCCTCATAAAGCTTGATACTCAACATGTAGAAGTGGAGTACATCTTTGGTAGGCCCATGTTGCATGATGTATCCTTCTTGAAGCACATCATACTGTATTAGAAGCATTCTCTCATGGTGCTGTCACTGTAAGAGATGAATATGATAGTAGAGAATTCAATGTTAAGGGCCAACAGCTCAAGCACTACTATGGAAAGGAATTTAGCAGGTTCATTTCCTCTCAATCTTTGAGGGATAGTCCATAACCATGGAGCCAAAAAGAAGGTTGCTGAAAGTTAGTTGACTTCTTCATCTTTTATTTTCTATTATTATGGTTAGCATTTTACTTTTTTTTTTCCCTTTTAGCGTATGGTTGCTTGTTTACATTTTCTTTTCCATTCCTTAAGCTTTATTTAAATTGTGTATGCTTTCTTTTCTTTTTCAATTTGTTTCAAAAGAGATAAACAAAGCATTACTAAATGAAAATCAGAGTAGGAAAGTGAGATTATTAGGGCCCATTTGGTAACGTTTCTGTTTTTCGTTGCTTGTTTCTTGTTTCTTGTTTTTTAGAATTAGAAACAAAAACATGTTTGATAACTATTTCTGTTTCTTTTTTCTTTAAAAAAAAATTAGAAACAAAAATGTGTTTGACTGTTTCTTGTTTTTTAGTTGAAATAAAATTTAGTCCATATAATATAATATAATGTGTAACATGCATTAAAATAAATATAAAACCATTATAAAAAGTTTATAGTATTTAATATAATTTAAATTCCAAAGAAAAATTAACAAAATAATAATAATAAATTTCAAATTTCAAATGTAATTTGCAATGTCATTTCTCACTCTAGCAAATTCATCTGAAATGATGTCTACTTACATAAGTTAGTTTGATTAGAATAATCTGTAAATTGTCTAGCAAATTTTTAAAATTTTTAAAATTTTTAAACAATCATTAATTTATTGCAGAACATGTTATTGATATATATTTTTGTGTTTGGACTTGGTAATAAGGCATTTATTTAAGGATAGACAATCGAGCGTATCCACATTTCTTTAATTCAGTGATAAACTTTTTTGCTATTAATTTAACCAACCATACATAAAAAATCTAAAGAAAAAAAATAATAAAGATTTTTTTTTCTTTAAAAATTAATGGAATATGAATCATCTTATTAATTTAATAATTTAATAAAAATAAATCAAAATCCTACCAAAATTGAGGGAAAATGATAGAAATTTAAATAAAAAATAATAATTAAAGACTCTTAAATAAAAAGAAAAAAATATTTAAAGGAAAAGGAAAGGAGAGAGAAGAGAGAGAAAGAAAAAAAACGAAAACGAAAAAGAAAAAGAAAGGATAAAGAAGTTTAAAAAGAAAAATAAATTATAATGGAAGAGAGAGAAATGAGAGATAAATAAGTGAGATGGGGGAAAGAGAGGAAAATGGGTACAATCTTGAAAATTGAAAAAATATTAGAAAAAAAGAAAAAAAATTATAATGGATGTCAAAATTTGTTGTCATATTTGCACATATGTCACATAGAAAAATAATTTGCAAATATGACAAACATTGAAAATTCTATATATCACTGATAGATGCCTATTAGTGATAGCATTGAGAGACATGTATTGCTGATAGATCAATTTTATATCTATTAGTGATAGAAATCTATCATTGATAGATCAATTTTACTTCAATAAGTGATAGACCATTTTCAATCTGTGATAGACCTTCTTTATTTCAATTAGTGATAAACGTCTATCACTAATAGACTATTATTTTTTCTTCTATCAATGATATATGTCTATCACTAATATACAATTTTTACATTTATCAGTAATACAAGTCTATCAATAATCAGTGATAAATCAATAATTTTTCCTTTTTTTTCTCTGCTAGATTCATTATGATTGGAATCCTATAAAGATTAACGTGAATTTATTACCTCAAATTGTTAAATGTCAAACATGAAGACCACAAAAATAAAAGAATCATTGATAGACTACTTATAATATGAGACTATTTATAATATTAAAAAAAGTAAGAAAATCAACTATTTATAATAAATATAAAAAAAGTCAATCATTGATATTATATCCTTTTACAATATGTGGAAATTTACCTATGTTACAACTATGACCAATATGAGGACAAAGACATTGATAAGTTGATATCACTAACAAATCTGATAGACTTAAGTCTATCAATGATAGACTTTTATCACATAGTGATAGACTGTCCATTAGAGATAAGTTTAAATTACAACCTAAAAAACATACTTCCTTAAATAGCAAAAATAGATTTCTTACCTTTATCACTTGATTTTTTCTTTCTGTTTTCTAAGATCATGTCCATTTTTTGCTTGATTCTCTATTCAAGCTAAAAAAATTAAAAAAATATGACAATGTAGTCAATATAATATATAGTATATCATTGATATATAGAAATTTATCGTTGATAGACTAAATTTATGTTTTTATTTAGGTCTATCATTTATAATAATCTATAGACTATAAATGAAAAAAACAAAAATGAACTTTAAACTAACAAGTCATAACATTAAAAAAAAAACTTATAAATCACAACTTATACGGTAACAATTAAGAACTTCAAAAAAAAAAAACTTAAATGAAGAAACATATCTTTTAAATCAAAACATATGAACAACAAGCCAAGTTATAATAAGAACTTATGAGATTTGAAAGTGAAGAAGCACTACACAAACTATAAGAATTTCAAAATTTAAGTGATAGAATTCAGTCAATTAGAAATAGACTTGTATCTCTGATAGACTTAAATCACAACATAATATATTGTCTATCATTGATAGAAGCCTATTGCTGATAAACTAAATTTATGTTGTTATTTAAGTCTATTAGTGTTACCAGTCTATCGCTGATAGAGTATTAACAAAAAAAATTGGGCAACTTTTTTGCCATATTTGCAAATTCTTTTATTATTATTTTTTTGCTATAAATGCTATTATTTGATGCCCAATTGCTATATTTGCTATCATCCCAAAAAAGAACAGAAATAGTTATCAAACATGTTTCTAAAATTTCCCCAATTTTTAAAAATATTTCTCAATATGTAGAAACAACAAACAAGATGGGTTACCAAACATGTCTGTTTCTCAAAAAATGAGAAACAGGAATTAGAAACAGGAAACAAGAACGTTACCAAACGTGCCCTTATTTTTTTTTAGGCGTAGGACAAGTGTATAAGGGTTAAGAGGTGGTGAGCTTTTTAATTTCTTATTTAAGTGTGCAAAGAGAGGATTATGTGCATAAAAAGTTGAGGGGAATCGAAAGGGAATCAACAGTCTGGAGAATCACTGTAGCATTGAAAACAGATCTGGGAAAATCAACCTTTGACCGTTGGAAATTACTTTATTTTAGGGAATATCTAGTCAAGTTAGCTGCATGCAATTTTTACTTCAGCAAATTTGGGAAACATATTTCTTTGAAATATGGGTGACAATTTCCAGTACTCATTTTCGTTCCCAATAGTAATTTCACATTTTCCCATTTTTAATGCATGTAGATTTGAGGAGTATTGCTAGAAGGGAATTATAGGTTTTCCATTGTCTTTCCCTCTATAAATAGGCTACTCTCCCATAAGGTATGCTCAAGTTCCCTTTCTCACAAAAGTTTTTTGTTTGTTGTGTTCTACGCCCATTTCTATGATGAAAACATTCCTCTTGTGTCCATTTCCTTATCCACCTCCAATGGCCCCAAAATCGATAAACTTATTCAAGGGAAAGAAGAGTAAAGCTACTGAAGCAATACCCCCTTCAGTCAGCCCCCCTCTTACTAGACACACTGAATCATCAAAAGGAAAAGCTCCCTCAATCCAAGAAGTACCTTATGAACAAGAAAAATCCATCCAAGAAGAGGAAAAAGCACCTCAGCCTATCCCACTCGTCTCTCCAAATAGGACCAAAAGGAAGGGACAAAAATCCAAAAGCAAGGAACCCAAGATACAACCTCAAGAAGATACTACTCTTATCAGCAATTGAATGCTTCTATAAGAGCCATAGGAATCGAAGGAGCACAATGGTGCATTTCCAAGAAGGCAAAAAGACTATGGTTAGTACTCACTTGAAGTCAGCAGCCAATCTCTAGTTTTACTTCATCAAGCATAGAGAGCTCCCTACCACTCATGACTTTTCTATGTTAGCTGAGCGGGCATTACTTATCTTTCATAGAATGGAAGGGATGGGGATAGATGTAGGCCAGTTAATCTCTAAAGAAATTTATGGTTGCTATAGGAAAAAGACTAGCAAGCTTTTCTTTCCCAATACTATCACTGCTCTTTATCTTAAGGTAGGCATGGTTTTGGAGGATAATGAGAAACCTTGGGGGGGGGATAAAAGAGACATTGATCACATAGGAGTGGCTAGGCTTACTAGGGAGGATGAAAGAAGAAGGTGCACCAATGTAATTGCAGGAATCAACAATCTAATGGGCCAGTAGGCCACTATGCTGCAGTGTTTGAGCTATTCTGAGTCTCAGTAACACACCTATTGGGATTATGCTCACCAACGTGATGTAGCCATTAGGAGAGCCATGCAAGTTAACTTCCAACATCTCTATCCTCCTTTTCCTCACTTCCAACATCGCTTCCTTGTTTCTCTAGTTTTCTATTTTTCTGTTGTCATACTTAAATGATATGTTTCTGTGGCCTGTTGATGAAAGCCTTTGCTTCCTATTTCTCTTGACTATTGTTGTTTCTTCTTTTACTACTTTCTTGTTGTTATTTCAAGTTCATGTTGTTGGTATCTTGGGATGGGGTGCTAAATGATTTTGTGAATTTCATTTTTGTTATTATGCATTTACCCCTCCTTTTCCTACTTGTATTGCTCCCATTACCCCTACTATATTTTAATGCAATAATATTTTTTATCTTTTCTCTAATTTTATTTCTACTGCTCTATTTTGGAAAAAGTCACTTGGTTGAGTTGGCTTGTGTCCCTTTACATAACATCCTTAACCCAAGCAATCCAACGTTGTTAATTCTAAGTATCCTTCATCTATGGAACCATTTTTCATTAAGCTTTATAGAACTACCCTCCATTAGAGGACCTTCCTTAGGAAATTTCCCCTGGAGTCTAGAAATTTTGAGGATTGTATAAGACTTTTTCCCTCAACAACTACTATTTTTCTTATGCTTCAGCTTATTAGGGCCCTATTTAAGTGTAGACAATGAAATCTTCAAGTTTGGGGGTGTGGTTGGTTGCTTTTGTACATACTCCTCCTTATAAAATTAATATCATTTTATAAAATTAATTTTATTTATTTAATTAATTAAAATTAATATCATTTGAATCATATTCAAATAATATTT
>JAOANK020849140.1:0-10267 GCA_026257165.2 Telfairia occidentalis | reverse complement strand
TTAAATTACATAAAATAACCTTGGATCTTAGTTTATTGGATTGGGTTAATGCACACTATAAGTGAAATAAAATAACAGTTTATTTTATTAAATAAATAATTTGTTTACAATAATTACAAAACACGAAAATCACGAGATTTATGGCACCAACCCCAACACATTCATGTCCACATCCCACATGTATCTATCATTTAGAGAAATTTATGTGATGATGTAATGTTAGGGTCTAACATTACATCTAGGTGCATTCTAGAAGTTGGACAAATAATTTCTTAAAATTCAAGTTCAAATATGCATTACATTGTCACTGTGGCAATGTGTATTCATGGATTATTTGACTTTTAAAAAACTAATGTGTATATATATATATATATATATATATTTGTTTATGCATTATTGGTCCATCTCACGTGTCATATCATTATTCATTCATTGTGTGACATCGTCTCATGAATGCCAATTACTATTTCTAAAAAAGTTGAATTTTTTTTTCCATTGCATTCTTTGTTTGTCATTAGCTTGCATTTTTTTAAAAAAAAAATTGCATTCATTCATTTAAAAGAAAATAACACAATGACCACATGTTCATTATTCTTACAAGATAGAGAGAAAAAGTTATGGAGGAACAAAATCTTGATTAAGAGAGGGCAAAACATGAATATGAAGAATTTTGGGAACAAGCAGCCCAAATTCTTGCTACTTTAGAAAAGGGCAAAACAGTGGCAGATGTTTCTTAATCTACCGACCCAGGTGCCAACCCTGATGATAACTCATCACATTCATTCGAATATAGAAAACTTCTTCGAGGTTTCACCCAACGACGCTCATCAAATTATCCTTCAGCCGGGTAGTACCAATTTCCATATTTTAAAGGAGGCCAACAACTCCTAGAGAATAGCCCAGTTGAATTTATGTTTCCAAGATAAGCACCTTTGAAAACCGATATCCCAGTTCCCAATCTTGATGATTCTATAGCGTATGGACAAGAAGAAGTGAAAAAGTTGTCACTGATGAAAAAGTTGAAATGCTTGAAGAAAGATTCAAGGCAGTTGAAGGAACTAACATCTTCGGTAATATTGATCCCACATAATTATGCTTTGTTCCGGATGTAGTTGTTTTGCCAAAATTTAAAGTACCTGAGTTTGAAAAGTACGATGGGATGTCTTGTCCCAAAAGTCATCTCATCATGTATTGTAGACAAATGTCAGCACATGCTCAAAATGACAAATTACTTATACTCTACTTCCAAAATAGTTTAATTGGATCAGCTGATCGTTGGTATATGCAGTTAGATAGCACACACATTTATTCTTGGAAGACCTTAGCTAATTCCTTTCTAAAACATAAATATAATATAGATATGGTTCCTGATCGGTTAGACTTGCAACAAATGGAGAAAAAGAGACGAAGTTCTTTAAAGAGTATGCTCAAAGGTGGAGAGACACGGCTAAACAAGTACAACCACCTTTATCTTACAAGGAATTGACAACTCTATTTCTTGATACTCTCAAATCTTCATACTATGATCAATTGATAGGAAATACATCAACCAGTTTTTCAGACATCATGATGATTGGAGAGAATAGAATATGAGATTGAACTTGACATACAACAGATAATACGATTGAACCATCAATTAGTGACAAAGAAGATTCAATTCAAAAGGAAGACCACGAAGTTCAAGTAATATTTTCCATCCCCAAGTAAAGATGTGATTATAAATTAGCACGTGAACAAAGATGTATGCCTTCTCAAAGTAACCACGATCAGTCATCTATTCTACAGTATAATGCACAACTAACAAGGTTAACTTCCCGTTGCAATTATGGTAACAAGAGGCAGCCGAATCGAGTAAACTTCAATTCGATACCAATCAAATATACGAGTCGTTACCTCACCGACTCAAAGATAACTTTTTGGTGCCTATACCCACAAAACAAGTACAACCTCCATACCCAAAGTGATATGATCCTAATGCTCGTTGTGATTATCGTGGTGGATTTGTGGGTCATTCTACTAATATTTGTATGACGTTGAAGCATCGTGTGCAAGATCTAATGAATGTAGGATGGCTGAAGTTTTGAAAGGAAAGGTTTCAAGTGTCAATCACTCAAAACAAGAGCTTATATTAAAAAATCTTCTACTGTACAAAGTTATAAAAATTGATGTTGATCTTTGGCATTATCAATAAATTCCAGTCTATGTTACTATGAATTATCTTCGAGACTTTGGAAGGGCTCTTCTCTTGAAAATGGGCAATGTAATGTCCTGAAACTAAATACTTTCCAAGAAGAATGTAAATATGTGGAAATTGAGTTATTTTGCTTCATCATTCATTCATCTGTGCATCCTTCGTACCTTCATTTTGTTTTTTAAAAAATGAAATGGTTTTGTTTTTATTAAAACAAAAATAGAGTTACATGTTTTTTTAGATTAATCAAGGAAGTTTTGAGATTCAAGGCTTTTGTACGTTTACTCTAATCGCTCTTGTGAATCGAAGCCATCGCAAAGTCATGGACAAATTATGGTAAGTCTTCATTTGGAGGACATGTGTTTTAGAAAAGAAAAAGAGGGGAACAAAAAGGAAAAAGAAAGAAAAAGAAAAGAAGGAAAATGAATGTCTTCAATGTCTTCAATGGGGATAAAGAAAAATTATCAAGTCTCAATTGTTTCACTACCTATTTTGAAAAGTATCTCTTTGTCAAGCCTTGTTGTGCGGCTAAATCTCTTGATTTAAAAGAACCTACATTTCCATTTCCATACTTTCTATCATGTGCTAAACGTTGCAAATCGTTATCCCTTTAAACGATTACACTTGGGCAAAGCCCTTTTAAGGTGAGATTCCAAAATTACCCACCCACTATAAAACATTGAACCTAGCCTACCACATGCAATTTTGTGGTAAACCATCTACATTTCACCCAAAGAACCCATTGTCAAGCTTACCATGAACAATTTAGTGGTGAATCTCCATATTTGTCTCCTTACCATGAAAACCCCATTTAAACGATTACACTTGGGAAAAACCCTTTAAGGTGAGATTCCAAAATTACCCATCTACCATAAAACATTGAACCTAGCCTACCACATGCAATTTTGTGGTAAACCATCTACATTTCACCCAAATAACTCATTGTCAAGCCTACCATGAACAATTTAGTGGTGAATCTCCATAATTGTCTCCTTACCATGAAAACCTTTTGCAAAGCCTACCATATGTGATTGTGTGGTAAACATTTAAAATATATCCACCCAAAGTTACCCATAGAGAACTTTGAGAGTAACAAAATGGCATTGAGCTCTAATGATTTACTGCTTCATGATTCAGTATTTGTAGTTTCTCGAATATTTCTCTATTTTAAATTTCATTTGACACACCCCTAAATTTTTTTTTCATTTCTATCTCATCTTTTGTTCCAATTTAATCTATTGTCTTGTCTATTCATTTCCCTTGACTAAAAATGACGCCAAGACTGAGGATAATAGTTTTGAGAATTGGAGAGTCAACAACTTGAGAAATAGTCTCTAAGACTCAATCTTTCAATGAGTTTTGCTTGAGGGACAACTTCATCAAGGTATTAGAGAAGCATCGATGAAGAAGCAACATAGATGAAAATTGAAGTTGCAAAAAAAAACCAACACATTATTCATTTTGTATATTGTCATTGCACCATACTTTGTCTGTCATGTAAAAAGTATGTTCGGCCAGGAAAAAAAAAGAAAAAAGAAAAAAGAGACAAGAAAGAAGAAAGAAGAAAAAAGAAAAAAAGAGAAGAAAAACAAAAACAAAATGTATTAGGTCACAATAAGTTTCAAATTATATGATCAGGGCAATCATGATATTGCACTAAAGGTCTTCTTTGTAAATTATCAAACTGGGGCAAAGACACCATTGCTACATGGGGCAAAGTCGTCATTGCTTAATCATTTACTAAGGAAAAGGACAACATTAAAGTTAAGATTGACAAGATCACATTTTGGATGGTTCTTCACATTCAAAAGCTAGAGATTGATCTGGTAGTTACATTCCCATCAGAGACCTACATTTTGAAGATGAAGATTTTTCATTAGAGATCTTGAGATGACTTGAAGAAAGAATGAGATATATGAGGTCAACTCTTGAGGAGCTGCTAATGGTGCTTAGGATTATTATCTAAAGAAATGAAGTCATTTTAACTTGTCTATTCATTTGAACATGTTCCAATCTCTTACTCAAAATATTTAATCTCTTATTGTTCAAGAGATTTTCAATCATGCGTTTATTCATATCCTCTTCTTTTTAGAAAAAAAAGATTTTCGTGCTTTCTTTGTAATTGATGATTATTCTTTATTTGTTTGTAAGGCAAAATTCTTTCTTATCTATTATAAGGCTAAGGTTATGAAGCAATTAATCAAATAAGGTACTCAATGTTATGAATTATGTTTGATAGTTCTCTAATTAGCACATGATATACCTCCAAAAAGAACCTACCAAGCCTGATATATATTGTTGAGACATCATTGTTTGATGTATATCTCTCCCGTCAAGTGAAGGCAAAAAAAATGGAAAAAAGAAAGAAATGAAAAAAAAAAAAAGATGAAAAAAATTAAGCATGTTTCCTATGATGATGGCATAAATTTTCTTGTTCGATTTTGTGTTGACATTGGCTAATGAGAAGGATGAGAGTAAACAAACGTGATCATCTTACTAAACATGAAAATACATTTTGTTTCACATTCCCTTACGTATCAAAATAAAAATTTACGAAAAAATGTTTCTTATGCATACATGTTTTATCCATGACACTCATATGCATATGCATCACTACATCATCATGCATTTAGGGTCAAATTCATTGGTTGGGTTAAAGCAAAAAACTGAAGGCATATGTTGTCAAAACTACCATCTCCTAGAATTGAATCTTTGTTTGTCAGTTTTCATCCATGACACTAGGGCAAAGCCGTCATCAGTATGAAGGTCAAAAAACTCCAAATCTGACTCTTTGCTCTTAATTCATCAATTAAGGGGAAAATGAAAGACTAGTGATGTTAAACTATTAACCTACAAAAAGCTTATGATGAAGTTGTTGTAGGGATGAACCATTCATCACACAACGGAATTTCGATTCTAAATAATTTAGAATCTCGAATCGAAATCGAAATTAATTTAGAATTATATGGTAAGGAAAAAAATACCTTTAAAGCAACAATTCTTTTCAACTCCTCCACAAGAAGTTCTTGGATCTCAACAACTTCTCCTTAAGATCTTTCTGGCAACGTCCAAGCAAATTATCCACACGATCTTCGTAGCTATGACTCAAAGCGATTAAGGTTGGTGGAAACCTCCTTGAAAGATTGAGAAAACATTTCTAGAGAAAACTATTGTATTTCTTAAGGGTTGAATGATTTATGCTTACCCAAGGGTCCTATTTGATCAAACTCTCAAATGAATAATTCAACATAACGTTATTGATCAACTAATGGCCTATATATAAGGCCAATTATACAGTAACAAACAAACTTATTAGTGTAACTAATCAGAATGAATTGAACTAACTTATTTTCAGCCCAACATACCCCCTCAAACTCAGGGCCAAAAAATAAACAAAACAAAACATTACTACATGGAAGGGGCCATGAGTTTACTACAAAAATCAGAAAAGGCAGATGCAGAGAGAGCCTTGGTAAACAGATTTGCAATTTGATCCTTGGAAGTCATAAAACAAACACGAAGGTCCTTACGAACAAGCTCTCCCAAATAAAATGATAGTCTATCTCGATATGCTTTGTGCGAGTGTGAAAAATCGAATTACTTGCCAAGGATATAGTTGAAATATTCTCACTCTAAAGAACAGGTGGATCAGGCAAACTAACACATAGATCACAAAGAAGTTGTTGAAGCCAATATAACTCAGTAGAAGCTATGGCTAAGTCTCGATATTCAGCCTATGTTGAGGATCAAGAGACAGAGTGTTGTTTCTTCACAGACCATGAGATCAAATTGGATACAAAAAGAACAATAAAATCGGTAGTAGAGTGGCGATCACTAGCATCCCCTGCCCAGTCAGCATCATAATAAGCAGATAGTCACAACGGTCCAGGTTTAAACAAAATCCTAAGGTTACGAGTTCCGCCCAAGTAGTGTAAAATGCGTTTAACAGCTGTAAAATGAATAACAGTGGGATTTTGCATAAATTGACTAACTCGATTTACTAAGAAGGTTACATCAGGTCGGGTAAAAGTTAGATACTGTAAAGAACCAACAAGCTGTCCATACATAGAGGCATCTTCAAACATTGGAGAAGCAGTATTTAGATCAACCGAGGAGGACATGGGAGTTAAACAGGACTTTGCACCACTCATTCCAGCTTTGTTGAGAAAATCAAGCAAGTACTTTACTTGGTTAAAAAATATGCCATTTGACTGATAGCTGATCTCAAGTCCCAAAAAATATTTCAACACACCCAAATCAGAAATTTGGAATTCAATAGCAAGTTCAGACTTAAGAGAGGTAATATAACTCTCATCAGGACCAGTGATAATAATATCATCAACATATAACAGTAGATAGGTCACTGAACCAATCAGAGAGCGCACAAACAAAGAAGAATCAATAGATGAAGCAAGAAAGCCCAAGGTAAGTAAATGAGAGGTGAATCGTTCCAAGCACGCCCTAGGTGCTTGCTTAAGGCCATAAAGGCTCTTGTGCAACTACATACATGTGATGGTAGAGACTTATCCACAAAACCGACTGGTTGAGTCATAAAATCATCCTTCTTTAGATGCCCATGTAAAAACGCATTTTTTACATCCAACTATTGTAACTTTTAGCCAAGAGTAGCAGTAAGATAAGATAATCTGAATAGTAGGTTTCTTAACTATCGGACTAAAAGTTTCATCAAAGTCAAACCCTTCACCTTGTTGGTATCCCTTCGCCACTAGACGAGCTTTATACCTAGATATAGACCCATCTGGATTGTACTTTGTTCGAAACACCCATTTACAACCTACTACATTCATGGATGGAGATGAAGGAGTAAGAGACCATGTGCCTTTCTCTTGTAGAGCAGAAAACTCTTCAGCCATTGCCTTACGCCACTCAGGATATTTAGATGCTTCGGTGTAGTTCAAGGGCTCAGTAGGGACAGATGGCAAGGTGGTTATAGCATGAAGAGTTTTGGGTTTAAAGATGCCAAACTTGAACCAAGTTTGCATTGGGGGCTGATTTGATAAAAGGGATAAATTTGTGGGTTGTAAATTGATAGCAGGTAATGGATTCAGTGAAGAAAAACTAGGACTGGGTGAAGATTGTTGTAAACGAGAAGGTTGTTGAGGAAGAGAAGATAGAGGTTGAGAAGATGTAGGAAAAGATGTATGATGATTTTAAGTGGGAAGATGAATTTTGATTGGGTAAAGGTTGCTGTAAGGTATAGGTTGCAGGGAAGAGTTGGAAAGAGCAATAATGAGTTGTTGAAGAAAGGAAACAAATTGAGTAGAGGTAGGATGAGTCGAGGGAGTAGGAATGGGAAGATTGGCAAAAGGAAAGGTGGTCTCATGGAAAAATACATGGCGAGAAACAATAGTCTTTTTGGAAATTGGATTATAACATAGCAACACTTATAATCCAAGGTGTAACCCAAAAAGACATGTTGTTCGGTGCTGGGTTCAAGTTTATGGAGGTTATAAGGCTTGATGTAAGGAAAGCATGCGCAACCAAACACTTTTAAGTGATGAATATCAGGTGGGTGGCCAAAAAGAAGCTGAAAGGGAGATTAAAAACCAAGAGAGGGGTTGGGCATACGATTTATGAGAAATGTGGCTGTGGCGAAGACATGAAACCAAAACTCAAAAGCAACCAAAGCATGCAAAAGGAGAGCCAAGGCAATTTCAACTATATGGTGGTGCTTACGCCCAGCCACTCCATTCTCTTTGGGAGTATACAACAAGACTTTTGATGAAGAACCCCTTTAGTTTTAAAATAAGAAGCAATAGAAGAGCACATATACTCTCCCCCTCCATCCGAACGAAACACCCTTAGACGAGAGGATAACATGTTTTCCACAAATAGCGCAAACTTACACAGTATATGACTAACATCTAATTTACGATGCAGTGGAAATATCCATGTATATTTACTGAAGTCATCAACAAAACTTATGTAATATCTATAATCAGTAGTACTAGCAAAAAGGGGAGGGGCCCGAAACATCACTATGAACAAACTCAATTGGTGATAAAGTCGACGAGTGTGACAAAAAAAAACGAAGTTTTGGCATCTTAGCTTTCAAACAGCTTAAGCACTCATAAGTAGACAAAGAACTAGGTATGGACAAGCCAAAATTCGATCAAGTTTTGTGTAAAATGCGAGGGGATGGGTGTCCTAACCGATAATGCCACAAATGTGGTTCTCAAGCTACAACAAAAGCTCTTATTGTAGATGGAACAATGGAGAGAGGTAACGACCCGTGAATGGGATAAAGGCCTTTGATCACTCTTACCTCTGTATAGTATCGTTCTCAATACTTTGTCCTGAACCATGAACCAATCAGAGTAAAAAACAAATATATAGTTGTTGTCCATACAGCACTTACGCGCGAATAAGAGGTTGGTTGCAACACCAGAAGAATGTAGGACATTCGATAGACAGAAATCATAACTAGGAGTAAAAAGAATACCACTTCCTATATCAGCAACACCAAGAGATCGTCCATTGCCAACTACCACTAACTCCTCCCCATTCTAATTGTTGATCAAATTCAGATTGGCAAGATCATTTGTGAGGTGTGTGTCGCAACCACTGTCTGTAAGCCAGAAAGAAGAATCATGATTAGATGAAGTATTGCAATTAGCCATAGCATTTACCGCCACTGCTGCAAGTTGCACAGGAGGATGGCATCCTTCGAACAAAAAATTCATGTGGTTGTAGCAATCGAGGGCTCCATGTCCAGATTTGCCATAGATTTGGCAAATAATCTGCCCTCCAGAAGAATTTCCAGAATTTATAGGAAAAGCACCATTAGAGTTGGGTGAATTGGATTCCCGACCATTCAAATGAAAGGTACGAATGCCACGTTGAGAGAAACCACGTTAGCGATTAGAGGAATCAAAGTTCAAGAATGTTTGAACGAGAGGTAGAGGAATACCTTTTCTCTAATGTGAACAACAGATTTCGAGAGAGCCAACAACATGACTGAGTGCAGACGGCAAAAGTGTTGCATTGAATAAGGTAATGAGAGCTTGATTGCGAGTGTTCCATTGAAGAAATTCATCAGCAACTATATCAGTTAGGGTTCCATTGAAGTTCTGACAAATTGCTCAAGGGCACAGAGCCATCGATATGACCAAAAAGTGAGTGTACCTTCAAAATAGCAACAATTTGATATTTCCATAGGACAAAATTAGAGGAATCGAGTTGCACAGGGACAAAATTGCAGATGTTGGATAGAAGAAAAAGAGGCGAGGTGATTCCAGCAGTTTGAATGAGAGTAAAGGAAAATGATGATGTCGAAGACGAAGCCATTGACACATGTCAAAAGGGCTCTGATACCATGATAAAACTCTCAAATGAATAATTCAGCATAACTTTATTGATCAACTAATGACCTATATATAAGGCCAATTATACAGTAACAAACTAACTGATTAGTGTAACTAATCAGAATGAATTAAACTAACTTATTTTCAGCCTAACAATATTTATAAGGACTTGGGATAAAATCTAAGCCTAATAAAATTTTATATTTAAATTATTTGAATCTCATTCAAATAATTATTTGATGTGTCAAATATCATATTTTAATATCTTATATATTAAAATATATATGAGTATTTGAATCTCATTCAAATAATCATTTGAAAATCAAATCTCATATTTTAATATCTTATATATTACAATATATTTAAATTATTTGAATCTCATTCAAATAAGTATTTTTAATATATACTTCATATTAAAATTACATATATAAAATTTTATTTTAATTAATGTATCAAATACATTTATTTTTCCTTTTATCATTTAATGTATCTAATAGATTATATTTGAATTTGAACAACTTCAAATTTAATTTTTCCTTCAACATAATTAATCCAGTAGTGAGCTAGCAAGGGGACTTTATGAACCTACAGATTATAACCTCCAATGATACAAAATTAATTAATTAAGCTAATGTTGGGTATGTATGTCCTAAAACTCGAATGACATGTAAACGCGTTCTATTGTCAATAAAGTTGTTATTGATGTTATTCAATAAAGTTGTTATTGAATCCTTTATAACTCTATAAATCC
>JAOANK020849112.1:0-10269 GCA_026257165.2 Telfairia occidentalis | reverse complement strand
TATCACTAATAGACAATTTTTACATTTATCAGTAATATAAGTCTATCAATAATCAGTGATAAATCAATAATTTTTCTCTTTCTTTCTGTACTAGATTCATTTTGATTGGAATTCTATAAATATTAGCATGAATTTATTATCTCAAATTGTTAAATGTCATGCATGAAGACCACAAAAATAAAGGAATCATTGATAGACAACTAATAATATGATAAGTTGATATCACTGATAGATCTGATAGACTTTTATCACATAGTGATAGACGGTCTATTCGAGATAGACTTAAATCACATCCTAAAAAAAATACTTCATTAAATAGCAAAAACAAATTTTTTACCTTCACCACTTGATTTTTCCGTTCTGGTTTCTAAGATCATGACCATTTTTTGTTTGATTCTCCATTCAAGCTAAAAAAAATTAAAAATATATAATAATATAGTCAATATAATATATAGTCTATGATTGATATATAGAAGTTTATCGCTGATAAACTAAATTTATGCTTTTATTTAAGTCTATCAATGATACCAATTTATAAACTAGAAATGGAAAAAACAGAAATGAACTCTAAACTAACAAGTCATAACTTAAAAAAAAAACTTATAAATCACAATTTATAAGGTAACAATTAAGAACTTCAAAAAAAAAAATTGATAGTTAAAAAAAAGTTAAATGAAGAAACATAGTTTCTAAATCATAAGTTATAAACTAACAAATCAAAACATATAAACAACATGCTAAATTATAATAAGAACTTCTGAGATTTGAAAGTGAAGAAACACTACACAAACTATAAGAATTTCAAAACATAAGTGATAGAATTTAGTCAATCAGCAATGGACTTGTATCTCTGATAGACTTAAATCACAAATTCATTTATAATTTATCATTGATAGAAGTTTATAGCTGATGGACTCAATTTATGCTATTATTTAAGTCTACTAGTGATACTAGTCTATCGTTGATAGACTATAAACAAAAAAAGGATGGACAATTTTTGCCATATTTGCAAATTCTTTTTTTTTTTTTTTTTGCTATAAATGCTATTATTTTATGCCCAATTGCTATATTTGCTATCAGCCCTTTTTTAAATCCAATATTATTATTAATGTGACTCATTTACATTTATTTCAATAATGTTGTAGGAACATATTAGTAGACTAATTAATTAAAATGTTATTTCTCTAATTTTCACAATGATGGAAGGTATATATATAAAAGGATGAAACCCTAGGGATTGGTCATCTCTCTACCTAATCAAGTAGTATTGTCTCTCCATCAACAATGCTAATAAAGTATTAAGAAGGTTAAGAGAGAGAAACACAATTCTCATGAATTGCTCTATGAAATCCAACACCATGGATTAAGGTATGCTATCTTAACATATGTTATTGTGAAAATCATCTTGTTCAAATATCTAGGCAATAATTATATTATATAATGTTAGCATTTTATTGTATGATCATGTAAAATTAAGAATTTACATGTGGTATCAGAGCTTAGTTGAGAACATATGATTTTTTATTGATGTTTTAATGTATAAATTTATGTTTCTGCTCTAAATAATTATGTCTGGCTTTTCTTTAGTGAATTACTTGTTTTAAGTTTGATAGTCTGTTTCTTGTTTATTTATAGAGGAATAAATAAATTAAATTAAATACCATAGTCCATGAATTATTCTATCGCCGATCAAAAAGCTGGCCAGATATCGAATGTTGAAGAAGATTCAAGAAACAAATTGCTAAAGATTGTTGTTGTTTTTTTTTCTGTTAATTTTTTTGGATGGACAGCAAATATAGCAATTGGACATATAAATAATAGCATTTATAGCAAAAAAATAAAAGAATTTACAAATACGGTAAAGAAATTGCCCAGTTTATTTTTTTTATTTATAGTATATCAGCGATAGATTGGTATTATTGATAGGACTTAAATAATAAACTAAATTTAGTCTATCAGTGATAGGTTTCTATCAATGATAGACTATATATTATATTGTGATTTAAGTCTATCAGAGATATAAGTCTATTGCTGATTGACTGAATTTTATCAATTAACTTTTGAAATTCTTATAGTATGTGTAGTGTTTTTCACTTTCAAATCTCATAAGTTTTTATTATAATTTGGCTTATTGCTTATATGTTTTGATTTGTTAGCCTATAACTTTTGATTTAGGAGTTATGTTTCTTCATTTAAGGTTTTTTCTTTAAATTATTATTATTATTTTTTTAAAGTTCTTAATTGTTACCTTATAAGTTGTGATTTATAAGTTTTTTTTTTTTTGTAAGTTATAACTTGCTAGTTTAAAGTTCATTTTTGTTTTTTTTTTTTTCATTTATAGTGTATCAGTGATAGATTGGTATCGTTGATAAACTTAAATAAAATCATAAGTTTAGTCTATCAGTGATAGACTTCTATATATCATATTGACTACATTGTTATGTGTTTTTAAATTCTTTTAGCTTGAATGGAGAATCAAACAAAAAATGGACATGATCTTAGTAAATAAAAAGAAAAAATTAAGTGGTGAAGCTAAGAATTCAGTTTTTGCTATTTAATGAAGTATATTTTTTTAGGTTGTGATTTAAGTCTATCTCTAATAGACCGTCTATCACTATGTGATAAAAGTCTATCATTGATAGACTTAAATCTGTCAGTCATATCAACCTATCAATATCCTTGTCCTCGTATGGTCACAGTCGTAAAACATGTAAATTTCCACAAGTTGTAAAATGATCAAATATCAATGATTGACTTTTTTATATCGATTATAAGTAGTTGATTATTTTACCTTTTATATATATATATATATATATTATAAGTAGTATATAATTGATTCTTTTATTTTTGAGGTCTTCATGCTTGACATTTAACAATTTGAGGTAATAAATTCACGCTAATCTTTATAGAATTTAATTAGAATGAATCTAGAAGAGAAAGAAAAAGAAAACTTATTGATTTATAACTGAGTATTGATAGACGTATATTACTGGTAGATGTAAAAATTGTATATTATTGATAGACATATATCACTGATAGAAGTAAAAATAATAGTCTATTAATGATAGATGTTTATCACTAATTGAAGTAAAAATGGTCTATCACCGATTGAAAATAGTTTATCACTAGCTACTTGAAGTAAAACTAGTCTATCGACGACAAAATTTTCAATATTTGTCATACTTACAAATTATTTTTCTATGTGACATATTTGTAAATATGGTAACAAATTTTGACATCCATTATAATTTTCCATTTTTTTTTTTTGTATTGTCGACTTGATAATTCTATAATGAATTAAGAAATTGAAGTCTCATTTAGGCAATCTCATTCTTTGCCAGAGCCACACTCCAAGAAGTTATAATGGCAATATGTTTAAAGTTTGCTCTACGTTCGTTTTATGCATCTCCCTTTAAAATTTTCATGTGTCTAACGTTTGCAATCTTTATCTTTATAATTTATATTATACAGATTTTATAGTCTGGGATATACAAATTTTCCGATGTTTTATTAGTAATTATTGCAATATTAGTGTTAAATAGAAAGAGAAAGATTTGCTATTATTTATTGTATATTGCATTAGTGTTTTACATATTGTATGATGTATAATTCCTTGCCAATTTTATTATGATATCTATATTATGTATAATTTGTTATTCACCAAAGTACCTGAATTAGAGAGCTTTATAGATATCAAATTAAAGTTGAATGTTTACAATAATTATATTTGATATCTATATTATGTATAATTTGTTAGTCACCAAAGTAGCCGAATTAGAAAGTTTTGTAGATATCAAATTAAATTTAAATATTTACCAATTGTACAATGATATCTATATTATGTATAATTTGTTAGTCACGAAAGTGACCAAACTAGAAAGTTTGTATGGATATCAAATTAAAGTAAATTCAATTATTCATATTTATATGATGCTCATGAACGGGAAGATATTATGAAATACTAAAGATTTTATCATGAATATATTGATGTTCATTATTTTAAAACATTATGAATCACCCAAAGGTTGATTAGTAGTTTTATAATTTTGAACCTTATTGTGGTTAATTGATGTGCTTGGTTAGGTATATTTAGTATATCCAAAGATAGCTAGTGTATCTAATTTGAGCATTTTAATTACCAATTATGTGAAATTAAATCAAGCATCAATTGTGTACGAATGTTGTATATTGTAGTACTTCCCAAAGGAGAACTTCAATGTATCATTAACATTGGTTCTTGTTTTCTGAATTTGTATTATAAATTAAGTTTATTTATCAATATAAACATATTTTGATATTTGCAAGTACTTTCTATTACTCCATTCACACGACAAATGCATGTTATTATGTTTTATAGCCTCAATTTTTTCTAATTGGTGCAAACGAATCCAATTCCATCTTGGTCTTCTGGATTTTGATTTAGCACTCTTAAGTAAGAATCCTGCTACACTTAATGCTAACAGTGCTGATGAGAGATCTTTCTATAAAGGTTGGGAAAGATCGAATAGGTTGGGCTTAATGTTTATATGAATGTAACTGTAACAAGCAATATCAAGTTCACAATTACAAAACTTAAAGTGTTAAGGAATTTATGAAATTTAGAGACAATTATTTCCAGTTTTAGTTGACTGATAAATCACTTGCTGAGACACTAATGAGTACTTTAACTAGGATCAAATTTGATGGTTTCGTACTACTCATGAGCATATCCTAGAAATGAAAAGCATAGTGGCAAGACTAAAAATCATGAGAATGAAAGTTCGTGAGAGTTTCATTGTAGCGTTTATCTTAACTCCTCTCCTTACCTCCAAAGTGTGGTTAATTATTTCATATGAACTATAATTCTCAGAGAGATAAATGGAAAGTGCATGAATTGTAAAGTATGCACATTCAAGAGGAAACAAGACTTAAGAAACCTATAATTCACTCTGCTAATCTCACAGATCATAAAGGAGCTGAAAAGAAATTGGGAAAGACGAATGAAAAATGTAATTAAAGAAAGCTAAAAATAAATAAGTCATTTACCTAAATCCTCAAGAAGGAACAATTTCAGGATAAGTGTCATTTTTAGAATAAGTCGGAACACTAGTAGAAAAATTGCCTGAAATGTAAGACATGATTCGTAAGTAAAGGTAAGCTTAATGCTTTAGTATGTTTTGAATCAAACTTTACTAAAATTTCTTATAACGCATTGTGAATTGATTTTGGTTGTACTATTCATGTTTCAAATATGATGCTAGGATTCATTATAACTCGAACCATAAACTCTATGGGCCTTGCATCACAATATCGGCACTAAATATGGTTTATTTATGAATCATAAGCTTACTTCTGGCAGAAATATTTTGGTCATATTCAAAGAAAGAATTGTAAAGTTAGTAAAGAATGAAATCCTTCAAGACTTAGATTTTACTGATTTCGAAATTTGTGTCGATTGTTGTAAGGAAAAACAAATAAAACACACTGTCAAGAAAGCAACCACTAGAAGCTCACAACTCCTTGAAACTATAAACATCCATATTTGTGGGCCTGTTGATGTTCCATCTTTTGTTGGAAAATAGTATTTCATCATCTTAATTAATGAGTTTTCACATTGAGGATGTATATATTTTTTCAATAAAAAAATCTCAATCAATAGATGTCCTAGAGATATTTATCAATGAGGTTGAAAGGCAATTAGATAGAAAGGTGAAAATGAAAAGATTTTATAGAAGTGGTGAATATTATAATAAAAATGGACAATGCTCTGATCCACTTGCTAAAATTCCTAGAAAGTCATGTCGTATGTGATGATTACGCAATGGCAGGAACACTACAATAAAATGGTGTTGCATAAATGCGTAATCGTACTTTAATGCACATGGTTCAAAGTATGTCAATTAATTCATCTTTTTCCGTATCATTGTGGATGCATGCTTTAAGGACCACTAAGTACTTATTAAACAAGGTTTTTGGTAAGTCAGTTTCAAAGACTCCTTTTGAACTGTGGATAGGAAGAAAACCATGTTTAAGACATCTGCATGTTTAGGGTTGCCAAGCAAAAGTAAAAATTCATAATCCATGCGAAAAGGAACTGGATTCAAGAACAACCAGTAGTTTCTTCATTAGTTATCAAGAAAAATCTAAAGAGTATAGATTTTACTGTCCTAACCATAGTACGAGAATAGGTGAAACGAGAAATGCTAGGTTCATTGAGAATTGTGAAGTTAGTGGGAGTTAGGAACCACATAAATTAGAAATTCAAGAAGTTGGGGTGAAAATTCTTTCATCTAGAACTTATTCTCTAGTTGTTGTTCTTGTAATTGTTGACTCTATAAAAATTTACAGAAAGAACAAATTAATGACCAAACAACACACATAATGATATTATTATGAATGGACATTTAATTAAGAACTAAAAGAAATAGAATTAGAAAGATATATGAGGCAAAGAAGGTTAGTTATTTTCAAAGATTATGTGGTTTATTTTCTCGAGTCAAAATTTGACTTAGGCATTGACAATGATACAGTTTCATTTTCACAAGCCATTAAAAGTGACAGTTCTGTTATATGGTTAGTTGCCATGAAAGAATGGTTAAAATCAATAGATCACAATGGGGCTTGTGACCTTATAGAATTGGCAAAAGAAAGCAAAAGAGTTAGTTGTAAATGAGTTTTTAAGACCAAACGTGACTCAAATGGCAATATTGAATGACACAAGGTTAGACTCATTGCTAAAAGATTTACATCGAAAGATGGTTTGGACTATAAGGATACTTTTCTCTTGTCTCTCTAAAAGGACGTATTAAGAATTATAATGACATTAATTAGTAGCTCATTATGACTTCAAGCTTCATCAAATGAATGCGAAAACTATGTTTCTAAATTAGACTTTAGATGAAGAAATGTTCATGGATCAACCTGAACTTTTTTTTTTTTTTTTTTGGTTGAAGAAAAGAAACATATGTTGTGTGAGATAAAGCAGTCAACATACAGACTTAAACAAGCTTCTTGACAATGCTACCTTAATTTTAATGATACCATCACATCTTTTAGATTTAAAGAAAACGTCGTTGATTGATGTATATATTTAAAGATCAGTGGGAGTAAGTTTATATTTCTTGTTTTGTATGGTGATGACATCTTACTGCCTACTAATGACTTTAATTTATTACGTTAAACTAGAGAATTCTTCTCTAAAAGCATTTAAACAAAAAATATGGGTGAGACATCCGATGTGATTGGAATAAAAATATTTCGTGATAAAGCACATGGATTGTCAGGACTGTCTCGAAAAGTATGTATTAATAAAGTTCTAGAGAGGTTTAAGATGGATAAATGCTCTTCAAGTGTTGTTCCAATTCAAAAGAAAGATGAGTTTAAAGAATGAATTAGAACACAATCAAGTGAAAACTATTCCTTGTGCATCTATTGTTTGAAGCTTAATGTTTGTACAAACTTGTACCAAACTAGACATCAGTTTATGTTGTCGGTCTGTTGGGCAAGTATCCAAGTAATCAAGGAATGGATCATTCAAAAGTTGCAAAGAAAATGTTATTATATCTACAAAGAACAAAAGATTATATGTTTACTTAAAGAAGATTTGATCATCTCGAGGTGATTAAATATTCAAATTCAGATTAAATTGGATATGTGAATATATGAAAACCACATTGACTATTTGTACCTATTAGTTAGAGGAGAAATTTCATGAAAAAGTGTGAAGTAGTCAATCATCACTGTTTCAACTATGGAAGGTAAACTTGTAGCATGCTTGAAGACTACAATTCATGGTTTATGGCTGTATAACTTTATTTCAGGATTTGGATTGTCAACAATAATGCTCCATCGCTGAAAATTATTGTAATAATTCTACAACAATTTTCTTCTGAAAAAAATGACAAGTATTTAGAATGTGCTAATCTCATGAAATTTAAAATACTTTATCGTTAAAGAAGATATTCAAAAACAAAGAGTGTCAATTGATTATCACTAACCTTATGATTCTAGATCCACTAATGAAAGGATTGCCACCTATGACATTCAAGGAACTTGTTGAATTTATGGGCATTAGTGAATAACATTATGATATTGTGATTACATTATTTGACATTGTGAGCCCATTTATTTATTGTTTTAGATTTTCTTTTTTGACTCCTATTTCATATGATCGGTATATACATATATGAATTATGTAAATAAAATAGGATCCTATTTTTGACGAAAACTTATTGTTGGACCATTATTGAATACCTTTATTATAGGTCATGTTAAATGAAGAACTGATTTCGTGATACATGGAAGAAATTATGTCAATGATATAATGTATGACCGTCGCGATCTTTATTACTTTCTTTATTTTACATTGATATTGTGATATGAAGATGAATTTATTTTCTACTATGCAGATTATGTTTATTAATCAAATATGAAAAATAATGTCACATGGGTCAAATGAGAGAATATGTTAGACTTTTTAAATATAATATTATTATTAATGTGGCCCATGCACATTCCAATAAAGTTGTAAGGCCATGTTGGTGGACCAATTAATTAAAAGGTAATTTCTCTAATTTACACCCTGATGGAAGGTGTATAAATAAAGATAAAACCCTAGGGATTGGTCGTCCCTCTACCTAATTAAGTAGTATTTTCTCTCCATCAAGAAAGCTAAGAGAGAGAAATGCAATCCTCATGAATTGCTCTATGAAATCAGACACCATGGATTAAAGTATGCTATCTTAACTTATGTTATTGTGAAAATCATCTTGTTCAAAGATCTAGCAATTATTGTATTATACAATGTAAGTATTTTATTGTATAATCATGTAAAATTAAGAATTTACATATTATACTTCAATTATCTAATTGTATTCATATTTTACACATCGTCTTAACTATATATCATGTTTAAAATCTATGTTCAATGTTGTGGATGTTCAATTATCGAATTGTATTCATATTTTACACATCGTCTTAACTATATATCATGTTTAAAATCTATGCTCAATGTTGTGGATGATAATCCGACAGTCACATGGCGAGCTCGCGAGGAGGCTGCGTGTCCCCAATTTGGTGCATATCATAGCCAATGCCTTTCACCTCGTAGGTGTTTGAGGTAAAGGTTGGTCTGACCACCTAACTTAGCTCATCACAAGCTGTGAATAATGCTAGATGTCACATAACTCATGTCAATTTGTTGGACAACGCAATCAAATGTAATATCATGTCATAACCTCCTCTATCCACCGTGATCAATGCTGAATAAGGCATTGCTACCTCCTACATGTGTTCTATAAATACCATACATGCTCTTAATGGCAGGTACGTACGAATATCCTTGCAAATTCATTACGATCTCTCGTACTCCACTGACTTGAGTGTCAGAGTGTGGTTGGCATAACTCCATGCTAGAGCTAGCTCTCTTTTCTTGCAGTTACAACTGGTTAATGCTTATGTAATTCATAAAGGGATATATCATGTAGAAATATTTGGCACTATCTGTGGAGATACAATAAATTAGTAAGGCAAAATCAAGATTTTTCAGATCGAATTTAGAACATTTCAGTACCACCAAACACTGGAGGTGTTCGACAATGAAAGAAACCTACCCCTCCTTTTTAACTGGACTCGTCCCACGAGACGAGGGCGGAAAAGGCGTAGGAGATAGACCACTGCAGAACAGATTATGGCTTTGGAAACTCAGATGAAGGCAATGTAGGAGCAGATGCAGGTCTTGGCAAATCGATTGCAAGCTGTCAAGGCGCACAAACCAAACCCTCCCACAAGAAATGACCATGCACACAACAAAGAAGTTCACAACGAAATAGCATGCATCCTAGTATGAAAGTGGGTGCCGCAACGACCTTCTGCCATAGCCAAGGCCAGCGCATGACCAAGGAAACATTAATGTCGAGGTTTGCTGATCACACCCAACAAAGCATCACCGCAAGTGTATGGGTCAATCGTAGTAATACTGAAGGGTGTATCATCATACATGTGCAGCAGAATAAGGATCTACACACTATAATTAGCTCAAAATAAATAAGGAAAATTATGCTTTTAAAAGAAAAAGACTAAGAAATGGGGTACCTACCTCTTGTAGCTTGATTTCTCCTCTATCTCTGGCGGAATGCTTCTCCTATCAGTTCCTGGACCAACACTAGTGTCTTCCCGACTATTCTCCAGCCTTGGAACGGGATGGTGGGATCCGTTGATTGGTGAATTTGGGTGTAGAAGGAGTAAAGGTTGGCTTAGAGTTTAACACATGAACAACCAACTTGGGAGCAA
>JAOANK020849102.1:0-10269 GCA_026257165.2 Telfairia occidentalis | reverse complement strand
TCAAACCGCTCCTTGTGGTCTTGGTTTTCACCCTTGATCACTTGGAATCACTCTTCCTTGCTCAGTAGCCTCAAAATTTAACTTTCCTTCTGTCTCTCGAAACTTTTCTCCCCCAAAATGGCTTACTCAAAACCTAGACATAAGGTTATTTTTATAGACATTGCAGCAGCGTTGAGATGCTATGCTTGATATTTACCAAAATGGCATAGTATTTTGAAAAAGGGGGAAAAATTATCGAGGTAGCGTTGAGACGCTATAGCATAGCGTCTCGACGCTACTTCGAATTTTCCTATTCTGTTTGGAAATTTTAGTGTAGCATTGAGACACTACTTTTTCAGCGTCTCAACGTTGAAGCGCTTGCCTTCTTGTCACTATTTGGGTGTCTCAATGTTGTCCTTTTGCATTGAGACGCTAACTCTCGGGTTGCTCCTTTGATTTTTCGTCCTTGATTTAGCCCATTTGTGGTTTGTTTGACTCGTTTTTTGCCTCGAACAACCTCGACTTCATCTCTTTTCTTGGAATGCTCGGTTCCTACAAAATTTCACAAATAAAAGTATCAAAGTACACTTTTAACATAAAAAACTACTAAATTATAGGTCAAAAAATAGTACATTTTGAGTGCTATCAACCACCCCAAACTTAGAGTTTTGCTAGTCTCGAGCAAAATTAGAATGGAAATGAGTAACAGAACTTTAATGCTAACATGCTTCAAACTCATCACTCAATGCATAGTTACATGTAATGAGCTCAATAAATGAAATGCTCATGCACATTCTATCATTAAGCAAGTCGAAAGTCAATTCTTATCCTCCCTTACGTGTGTGTGTGTGCAATTCTATCCTATTCTAATCCTTACAAGCCCGAAGTGCATTTAATGAAGCCTTTCCCAAATTGCCCCTACTCTAGTACTAAGTTGTTTTCAAGTGAAATTTGTAACTTAGGGAGTTTAAATTATAATTATTTATTTATCTTTTTTAGCAAATATCATTTTTTTATATCAATTAACAAAAATTTGTCTAAAATAGGAGCCTAGCCAAGACGTACTACCTTCATTTTGGCTTACCCTTGCTTCCTAGGTGCTGGGCATCCAACTATGTGCATCATCTCTATTCTAGGACTGTATTCACTTTATTTTTGCCTTATTTTTTTATTTTAGCATTCCCTGTTGACTAACGGGCCAAAGAAAGGAAGAGTAACCTTTTTTAGACAGGCTTTATTAAAAAAAATATTAATCAAAGACTCCTTTATTTATGAATTTCACTATCTAACAATCCGACCATTTTGAAGATGCTTAAGTCTAACTCTATTAATTACACTCTAAGCCTTCAAGGCTATAAATAGGACAATGTCCTCAAAATGCAAGGAATTCAAAGAAGGATTTCATACATAACTTACTTCAGAAATATACCTACTAGTTTCCCTATTTCTACTCACATACAAGTTATAGCAAATCATGAGAAATCATAGTTCTTAGCATGCAAAACATGAAAGTTACACTTTTCAGCATATGGTCAGGTAAATAATCATTCCTATCATTAAATCGAGAAAATTTATCCACAATTTACCAGCCAAAATTAATCTCAATTAGCACACAATTTACATGTAACTTATCCTAATAGCACACAGTACTCAAGACACCCCACCCCAAACTTAAAATGATATATTGTTCTCAATGTATAAAATAGAAAGAATAGAGAGTGAGCAAAACTGGTCTGGTAAATGATGTGATCCGCAGAGTTTGCAAGCTTGTGTATCGAGTACTGTGGTGCTGGAGTTCCTGAAGAGAGAGACTATCATCGAAAACCAAAAGAGAAGTCAAATAAAACAAATAACATGATAAAACAACATAGGTAACAATATAAACTAAGAAAGGAAACAAAAATACATAAATGAAAATAAACAGAAAGAACACCCCTTGAATGAAAGAGATCGATCAGTCCTCATCATCATCGTCATCTGAGTAGGAGGGTGGTGGTGCTAGTGGACGGAGGCGAGGGGCAAAGATGTCCAAAAATGCCTGGGATAAGAAGTTATAAATCGTCTCTTGGTTCTCGCAAAGAACTCCAAACGACTCTACCTGATATTCATATTGGCGGCGTGAGAGCATCTCCATACGTTCCTCATTAGTCCGAGGGGCTCGTGCCGGTCTAGATGGTCTAGCCTCCTCCTGATCAAGATCTTGTGCTATATGCCTAGGATCTTGCTCAAAAAGCTCTAGCTCTCTCATTCGTGCCATAGGTTCTGCTTCACGCAATCTCATTATGAAGTTCTTGTCCATGAGTATTTTAGGATAGACTAGGTCTTCATTGGGGTTCCAGGTGACCCATGCTGCTCTACATAGTGCCATGATGAGTGAGAGATGTCCAAGCCCTCCAGTAGTTGATCCACGGTAGATGTGGCAGATGGATTGGTAAATGGTTTTCCCTATGTCAATCATCCTACCCATGGCTATGGCATAGAGTAGCACAACATGCTCCCTAGTCACATAACTCATATGGGCTACTGGGAGCAACTTGGCACAAATAAAGTTGTGTCACACCCTTTTAGAGACACTGAGGTCAGATGTCTTGAATTTGATAGCTTCACTTCGTCTCATCACCCATTGAGCCCTAGGATGATAGAGTTCTTGGATGATCTGCGTGACATTTGCATGATCCCTCGCATAAGCCTGGTACTCATCTTGCTCATACTCATGTGCCTGTAGTGTCTATTGATGGATGCTGCATCAAAAGGTACGTGTTGTCCTCATACAAATGATCTTGCTTCCCCTTCTCATAGGTTAGCATAGAATTCTCTAATTATGGGGACGACAGAGGGCTCAGGCTGCCTCACGAATTCAAACTGTTCTCGTTGTGCAATGTTATCGTATAAGTGAGGTTGTTCGACTTCATATGGTGCTAACCTGCAGTCTTGCACTATATATCTACTCACTACGTACGTTTGGTATCAAGACTCAACATCAGTATCAATAAATCGTTGAGTGTCAAAAGAACTGGAGCTTCATAGATTCCTCCTAGCTCTCTTAAAACTCATCTTGTCAATAAGATTATGAGAACTTAAGAATTAAACACTTGAGCTCAAGATAATTTTATGCACATGTATACGATTTATTGTTAAAAGTGAACCATGATATGCATGGTTAGTTTTCTTAACAATGGTGAACTATTCATAACAGCGATATTCAGAAATAATTGCATAGAAAGCAGCTCCATAATAAATAATATTAACTTTCACAACTCTTTCTAGTTATAAACGTGCTTGCTTTTTATACCAACATTCACTATTATCTTTCTAACTCATGAATAATTCATTCGAATTACTCCACATACAAGGCCATAAATTCTGAAAAATTAATTGCTTTAACAAAAATGCAAAAAATCTTCAATGTTCATGCGTAGATTTGTTCCAATTCCAATCATAAACATGTTGAATTATGGTGTAGTGACATGTTGAATTAACCACGTAGCATAAATATGCATGAATGAATTATAATTCCAACAATTATACCTCACTCATCCTAAACAATGCAAAATCATTAAAACAACTCTCAAATTGTCAAGAACCAATTCCAATCAATAAAACAACCCTCACATTATACTTTCTTCAATAGATATGCCCAAAATTACAAGAGTCATGCATAAATTTGAACTTAATCAAAAAAATAAAATTGTAAAGAACCAACATGATTATCTAATCAGCTCCTAAATTCATCTTTTCAGCAAACAAATTCTTGAAACTAGTGGTTATCAACTAATCGAAATCATCCTTAATTATTTTTCAAACAATTCCTTCCAAAACAAAACTCAAATCTAAGAAACCCATACTTTGAATCTTACTCAATTCAACCTAAACCATGTAAATTCAATATTTATAGTATAGATCAACTCCCAATGATTGAGAATCATTTATACTTACTTGGTCACTTTGAAAATTAGAGCCTTGAAAGAGGGATTTTGATGTTTGGTGAAAAACCCACAAATTTGACCTTGAATCTTCAAATTTGGGCAAAATAAGAGCAATAGAAGGTTGGGTTTACAAAATTTGGTAAGGAGAAGTGAGAAATCAAGGGGGATTTGAAGGAAAACAGAGGGAATTTGAGAGAGAGAGGCTATGATGGTTAGGGCTCGGAGGGGGGGAAATTTTCTGTTTGGGTAAAAATTTGTGAAATTTGGAGTTTTAGTCCAGATTTCGCGACAACATTGAGACGTCGTCACCGCTTTATTACTTACCTCTTGCTGCTATTGTTGAGACGCAAATGAGCGTCTATGAATGCCTCCACCCTTTTTTTAAAATAACACAAAATTAATTAATTATTTTTTTAATTGATTTTATTATTATTATTATTTTTAATTTTCCTGCACCAAAAAGATAACTAAAATTAGTACTAAATAAAATTAATTAAAAATAATAAAAGGTAATAAAAGTCAACTAAAATGAAATAAAATAAATAAATAATATGTCAAATAAAATAACTAGTTAGCATTTTAGGTTGCCTCCCAAAAAGTGCTTTGTTTAACGTCTTTAGCTAGACCCATTGAAACTCAGGATGCCTCGTCAAGATACATCTCTTCCAACTATCTTTGTTCATCTCCATAGTATGCTTTTACCCTTTGTGCATTGACTTTGAAAAGTGAGCCATCTTTTTCTTGTTGATCCATTGCTCCATAAGGGGATACATTCTTCACCACGAAGGGTCCCGACCACGTTGATTTCAACTTTCCTAGAAACAAATGTAATTGTGAGTAATATAAAAGTACTTTGTTACCAGTTGGAAAGACCTCTGTATTGTCCGTTGGTCCTGCCATTTTTCGGTTCTTTCCTTATACAGCTTTGCATTCTAATATGCTTGGCTTTGGAACTCTTACATCTCATTTAGTTGAAGTAGTCTTTGTTCTCCTGCTTTTTGAAGGTCGAAGTTCAACTTCTTTATTGCCCAGTATGCTATGTGCTCTAATTCCACTAGTAAGTGGCAGGCCTTTCCAAACACCAAATTGTACGGGGATGTACTAATTTGTGTCTTAAAAGCTATTCGGTAAGCCTATAGTGCATCATCGAGTCTCTGTGACCAATCCTTTCTGTTTGTTTAAACTGTCTTCTCTAATATCTGCTTAATTTCCCTATTAGAAATCTCAGCTGCCATTAGTCTGAGGGTGATAAGCTATGGAAACCTTA
This sequence comes from Telfairia occidentalis, assembly GCA_026257165.2. NCBI lineage: Eukaryota > Viridiplantae > Streptophyta > Magnoliopsida > Cucurbitales > Cucurbitaceae > Telfairia > Telfairia occidentalis. The sequence continues at coordinate 5,097 of JAOANK020849102.1, read as the reverse complement.
TGCTCCACCCCATATTTATTTAATAATGAATTAAACAGTTTATTGGAGAAATGGATTGCTTCATCACTAATTATAGCCCTAGGTGTACCAAACGTGTAAAGATATGCTTCTTACGGAATTGAACTACAATACACGCATCATTCTTCCTAGTGGCTATAGCCTCTACCATTTACATACATAGTCAACAACAACAAGTATGTACATATATCCATTAGAAATAGGAAAATGACCCATAAAATCTATCCCCTATGCATTGAAGAGTTCTACTTTTAAAATAGGTGTCAAAGGAAATTTGTGATGGCAGGAGATGTTACCTGTTCTTTGGCACCTATCGCATATTCTAACAAAATTGTAGCAATCCGTAAATAAGGAGGGACAATAAAAACCTGATTGTAGTACTTTTGCTGTTGTATGAGTTGGGCCAAAGTGACCACCATAGGGGGATGAGTGACATTGCTCAATGATCTTGGTTGTCTCATCTAATGAAATGTATCCCCCAATAATTTGATCAGAGCAGACTTTGAAAAGGAGTGGGTCGTCCCAAAGGTAGGATTTAGTTTGTGCAGAAATCTCTTTTTCTGTTGAGAGTTCATCTTGGGTAGTAGGACTCCTCCTGCAAGAAAGTTCACAATGTTAGCAAACTAAGGCTATTTATGTCCTACCTGATATAATTTTTCATCAGGAAAGCTCTCGGAGATTGGGAATAGGTTCAATTGAACATTCTCATTCTCAATTTGAGACAGGTGGTTTGCTACCATATTTTCACATTCTTTCCTGTCTTTAATTTTAAAGTCAAACTCCTATAATAAAAGAATCCACCTTATTAAATTGGGTTTAGCATTTTTTTAGAGAAAAAAAAACTTAAGTGCAACATGATCTGTGTGGACTGTGACTTTATACCCAAGCAAGTAAGATCGAAATTCGTCAAAACCAAACACTACAGCAAGCATTTCCTTTTCAGTGGTAGTGTAATTTTGTTGTGCATTATCAAGTGTTCTACTAGCATAATATATTGCCCTAAACATTTTATCTTTTCTTTGTCCTAATACAGCTTCTAGGGCATAGTCACTAGCATCACACATCATTTCAAATGGTTGAGACCAATCAGGAGCAACAATGATGGGAGCAGTAATTACTTTATCTTTTAATTTACAAAAAGCAGATAAGCATGCAGCATCAAAAATGAAAGTGGATTCCTTAATAAGAAAATTACACAGTGGTTTAGAAATTTTAGAATAGTCCTTAATGAATCTCTTATAAAACCCTGTGTGACCTAAAACCTTGGGGGTAATTGTTCAATTGCAGAACTTTTAGCCTTATCTACCTCCAATCCCTTCTTGGCGATTTTGTGTCGAAGGACAATTCCTTCCTTGACCATGAAATGACATTTTTTCCAATTCAAGACAAGGTTGGTGTCCTTGCACCTTTGTAAAACCGGAGACAAATTTGAAATACCACACATCAAAAGAAGACCCAAATATAGAAAAATCATCCATGAAAACCTCTATTATGTCTTCTATCATATCATGAAAAATAGCCATCATGCATTGTTGGAACGTAGCAGGAGCATTACATAACCCAAAAGGGATCCTCTTGTAGGCAAATGTCCTATAAGGGCATGTAAACGTAGTCTTCTCCAGATCTTTAGGAGTAATGGCTATCTGGTTATACCTTGAGTACCCATCAAGAAAACAATAGTATGGATACCCTGCTAACTTATCTAACATTTGATCAATGAATGGGAGATGAAAATGATCCTTATGAGTGGCTTTGTTTAATTTCCTATAATCTATTCATACTTTCCACATCGTGACTGTCCTAGTGGGTATCCTCTCAATCTTTTCATTTATTATTATAGTTATCCCACTCTTTTTTGGTACAACCTGTACCGAACTCACCCATGATCTATCTTAAATAGCATATATTATACCTGCATTTAATAATTTTAAAACCTCTGCCCTAACAACCTGCTTCATTGTAGGATTTAAACTCCTTTGATGTTCTATAGATGGACTAAAGGTATCTTCTATAAGAATTTTATGCATAACAATAGATGAGTTGATACCTTTAAGGTCTCCTATGAACCAACCTAAGGTAGACTTATTCTTACGTAATACTTCTAACAACCTATCCTCTTCCCCCTGACTCAATTCAGTAGAAATAATGAAAGGACATGCAGATGACTCTTCTAAGTAAGCATATCTCAAATGTTCACGTAATGGTTTTGAATCATATACAGATTTTTCATTACCTTTCTTTTTAGAAATAATTATTGAAGGTGAAGATGCATGATCATGCTCAATATTACACATTAGTTCATGTTCTAAATTAATTAATTCAAATTCATTTTCCACATCATATAGTTCAGCATTTTCATCAAGAAATTCAAGTAAGCAGTTTTCATAAACTCCATCAGTATGATCCCATTCTCCATATTCAACATTCTCATCATCTACTAAGTCTATGAAACTACAAGGATTTACCTCGTCAGAATATTTTATCGACTTGTAAATATTAAAACTTACCTCCTCATCATTGATCCTTAGGGTCAACTTACCTTACTGAATGTCGATTAAAGCTCTACCTGTAGCAAGGAATGACCTTCCTAAGAAGATTGGAACTTTAGAGTCATCCTCCATATCCAGGACAACAAAATTTGTTGGGAAGATAAAATTTTCGACTTTCACCAAAACATCTTCAACTATCCTCTTAGGATATGTCAGTGATCGATCTGCTGGTTGAAGTGTAATGGTGGTGGGCTGCACTTCTACGATATCTAATTTCCTATAGACAGATAAAGACATCAAGTAATGGAAGCACCTAAATCACACAGTGCACGATTAACAATAAAACCATCTATACTACAACGAATAGTGAAACTCCCTGGATCTTTTAGTTTTTCTAGTAACTTTTTCGGTAAAATTGCAGTGCACTCTTCTGTGAGGTTTATTGTGCCATACTGCTCGAACTTCTTTTTTCTTGACAAAATGTCCTTCATAAACTTCACGTAGTTAGGTATTTGCTCCAAAGCGTCTGCAAAAGAAATATTAATATGAAGTTTTTTAAACATTTCTAAAAATTTAGCAAATTGCTCGTCAAACTTTTTCTTTTGAAATCTTTGAAGATAAGGGATTTTATTAGGAATTTTTTGAATAGAATAAAAAATACTCCCTGAATTTGATGATGATTGTGTTCAGTTCAACTTTTCCTCAACTCTGTTCTTTTCAGTAGATTCATTCTTGGATTTTTCTACTAACTCATCAGTTGCTCTTTTATCAAGCTCTCCAAACTTAGCTTCTCCCAACTGCTTACCACTTTCTCAAGGTGATTGCCTTGCATTGTTCCTTGGGATTAATCTCTGTGTTACTAGAGAACTTTCCTTTTTGCAAGGAGTTAAGTGTTGTAGCCATCTGTCCTAACTGGATCAATATATTTTTTATAGCTTTTCATTGACTATCCACTAAGCTTTCCAAACTAGCTGTCCTATTCCTAGATTCAGTTATGAACGAGGTCATTAGCTCTTCCATTGAGGGTTTCTCTAGTTGTCTGTTATATGAAGAAGATGATGCAAACCTTGGGGGACCCTGCAAAACATTGTTTGTATTAGCATAAGAAAAATTCTCATGATTCCTCAAACTTGGATGATAATGTGTTGGTAGTTGGGATTGCTTGTTGGAGTATTGGTTGCGCATTGGACCTCCTCCATATCCTTTATTCCTATTCACATAATTAAGTTGTTCCATCTCTGGAATTTTCCAAGCTGGATGTGTTTGACATGCTGCCATAGCTACAATGGACTGTGATTTTCTTGGGATAGACAAATTATTGAGAGCATTAGTTAATGAAGCCATTTGTGCTTTTAGAGCACTTACCTCATCGACTTCATGGAATCCTGGAATTCTAGTAACAGCTCTATTAGCAGGCCAATGGTAACTCGTGGCAACCATGTCCTTAATTATTATTCAGGCCACCTCAATTGTTTTTGAAAATAATGAACTACGTGTAGCTGCATCAAACATAGATTTAGTAGCACTAGTTAGCCCATCATAAAAAAAATGAATTTGCAACCAATTAGGAAAACCATGTTGAGGGCATTTATACAATAGGTTCCTATAGCGCTCTCATGCCTCAAATAGTTGTTCTGAGTCATGCTGCTTGAAAGCACTAATTTCTACTCTAAGCTTCTTAGTTTTTTAGGGTGTGAAGAATTTACTCAAGAATGCTTGGCCTAATTCATCCTAGGTGGTGATGTTGTCAATTGGAACTGTTTCCAACCAATTTTTAGCTCGGTCTTGCAAAGAGAATAAAAACAACCTTAACAAATAGCATCAAGAGATACACCATTAATTTTTACTATGCTATCGATTTCCAGGAAATAGCGGATGTGCTTATGTTGGTCCTTAGTGGCAAAGCCTCTGAATGGTCCCTCATGGGCCATCTGAATCAATACCGATTTAAGCTCAAAGTTGCATGTTGCAATTGGTGTTTGTGTGATTCCTGGTTGAGCTATGAGAATAATGGGCTGAAAATAGTCACGAATTGCTCATGGTTCTGCCTGTTGCTCGCCCATGACAACTGGCTTACTCTTGTTTTTCTTAAGATTCCTTCTCAGAGTTCTTTCTATTTTGGGATCAAAAGGAACTAAGTTAGCCTCATGATTTCTGCGCATGCACCAAGATAATTATTGATAAAAATTATGGTGAAATAAAAAATAAAAAGTAAAAATAGACTAAAATAAAATACCCCCTAGATTAAGATTGTACTATAATCATTTGAAAATAAGAAAATTAATTTGTCGATTCTGCGGCAATGGTGCCAAAAACTTGATCACAAAATCACTACGATACCACAAGTGTACGAGTCAAGTTGTAATATAAAACAACTCTAAGGCCAAGTATCGTCCTCTAGGAATCGGGTTATAAACTTTCTTAGTTTCCAATTAATTATTCCAATCTTATCTAGGGGTTAGATGAAATTTAGTGATTAAAAATTAAGGTAAAAATAACTAAAATATGCACGTTTAGAGAGGAAAAATTCTAGAATAAAGAATCCTAGGGTGTTGGGTTCTTTTTAGCAAATTTAACTTATTAAACAATT
>JAOANK020849071.1:0-10270 GCA_026257165.2 Telfairia occidentalis | reverse complement strand
AACTCCATGACATCAACCTTAACAGGGGAATTAATTTCTACAGGTAAATGATTTAATGCATCACAATAATCTAACATGTCCTGGTCAAATTCTCCTATTTTATCAACAACACATTCTAACATACATCTAGCAAGTGAGTCAATGAGAGCTGCAAGATTTCTAATTTCAACTACTGATGCTTCAACATATCTATCCTATGACATGTACTTACCTCAGCAGGATATCTCATGGATCGATATATATTGAAAACAACTTACTCTTCATTCACTCTTAAAGTTAACTTACCTTGCTGGACATCTATCAAAGCCCTACTAAGGCAAGAAATGGCCTTTGCAAAATGATGGGGATTTCAGCATCCTCTTCCATATCCAAGATCACTAAATCTGCAGGGAAAATAAACTTGTCAACCTTGAATAAAACATCTTCAATCACACCGCGAGGATAAGTGAGTGATCGATCAACCAACTGTAGCGAAATAGTAGTAGGTTGAACTTCCCCAAGGCCAAGTTTCCTGAAAACAGATAAAGACAAATTAATACTGGCACCAAGATCACATAAAGCCCCTTATTAAAAGAAGAACTACCAATTGTGCAAGGAATAGTAAAACTCTCTGGATCTTTGAGTTTCTATGGTAATTTCTTTTGAAGTATAGCACTACATTCCTCATTGAGATTGACAGTTTCAAACTCTTCCAGCTTTCCCTTCTTGGCCATTATTTCCTTCATGAACTTCACATAGTTAGGCATCTGTTCAAGTGCATCTGTAAAAGGAATATTAATGTGAAGTTTCTTAAAAATTTCTAAAAATTTAGAAAATTGAGAATCAATCTTTTTCTTCTAAAAACGTTGAGGATATGGTATCGGATTAGGAACAATAGGAAGAGTGGAGTAAGAAGTCTTTTCAGCCTCCAGTGCTGGGGCTACTTCCTCAGCTCTTTCCTCTATGGGCTTTTTTTTCTCAGTGAGGATGAGTGGCTCTTCAACTATCTTTCGTACGGGCTCCTCAAGCTGCTTCCCACTTCTTAATGTTACAGCTTTGCACTATTCCTTGGGATTCACCTCAGTATCACTTGGAAACTTCCCTTTTTGCAAAGCATTAAGGGATGTAGCCAGCTGTCCTATCTATGTTTCGATGTTCTTTATAGCAGTCCTTTGACTTCCCATTTCATTTTTAAGGGTAGTAGTCCTTTCGAGACTCTGTGATGAAAGCTCCAATCAAATCTTCAAGAGAGGATTTCTTCTCTGGTTGTTGAGGAGCATAACCTGGTGGACGTTGCAAAACATTTTTATTATTAGCATAAGAGAAGTTTTCATGATTTCTTAACCTAGGGTGGTAATGAGTAGGAAGTGAACTCTGTCCTGGGTTGCAACGATACCCATAACTTATGTTATTAACATACTGTGCCTGTTCCATATGTGGCTCTGTGTAATACTGGGGAGTGTGAGCAACTGCAATAGACTCAATAGACTGTGGTGTACCCGGTCTTGTGAGTCTGGCCAAAGGGATGGCTAGAGCTGCAATTTGAGATTTCAGAGAACATACGTCATCTACTTCATAGACGTGAACAACCTTCATTTGGTTAGATCACTCACTAGGCCATTGATAGCTGTTAGTTGTCATATCTTCTAATAAAATACGAGCATTTTCAGGAGTTTTAGACAATAGCGTACCTCCAGCTGCAACATCAAGTATGGTTCTAGTTGGTCCATTCAACCCATTATAAAAGTTTTGGATCTGATGCCAATCTGCAAATCCATATTGTGGACATTTCCTCAGAAGGTCTTTGTACCGATCCCATGCTTCGAATAGTTCCTCGAAGTCATGTTGCCTAAATGAACTGATTTCATTTCTGAGCTTGGCAGTCTTTGTAGGAGGGAAGAACTTCATCAAGAATGCTTGAACCATTTCCTGCCATGAAGTTATACTCTCTGGTGGTAAAGATCCTAACCAATCTCACGCCTTATCCTACAGAGAGAAATGTAACAGACGTAATCGAATTGCGTCTTCAGATAGACCATTCATTTTAACAGTGCCACAAACATCCGAAAAAGTAGTTAAATGTGTATTTGGATCCTCTGTAGCAGTGCCCCTGAATGTGCTATCGCGAACCATCTGAATTAGCCCTGGTTTCAACTCAAAATTATTCGCAGCAATAGGAAGATGAATTATTTCAGAAGGATTGAAAGGATACAATGGTTGAGAGTAGTCCCTGATGGTCATTTGAGGCTGTTGAGCAGGTGGGGCTTGTTGAAATTGCAATTGAGGTACTGGTGGAACGTGTCCAATTGGTGGAGCTTGCAAATGATCCATGGATTCATTTCTTGCTTTCTTTTCCTTTCAATTTCTCTTACAAGTTTTCTCAATCTCAAAGTCCAAAGGAACTAAAACTGTTTCTTTGTCTTTTCGCATGCAAACTTAGCACCTGGAAATAAAACAATTAAAAAAAATCAGTAAATTAAAACAAAACAAAATAAATGAAAAAAATAAATAAAAATAGAATAAAATTCTAAAGTAAGACCGAATGAGTTCTCCACGATATTAAGTGAAACTAAATAATTGTCAATCCCCGGTAACGGCACCAAAAACTTGTTGCTAAAATTGCGCACCCGCAAGTGTACGAAGTCAAGTTTTAATATAGTGTAAGAGATTAAAAGTGTCGTCCTCAGGATTGGGGTTCTAGTTCACTTAATTACCAAAAATAATATCATTCAATTTTATTTAGAAAAACTCACAGAAAGATTTATGCAAATTAACTAAATAACTAAAAACAATAAGTTGAGAAAATTAGAGAAAAAAGGGTCCTAAGGAGTTGATTTCACCAACTGGATTAATAAGCCAATTAATCGATTTAATCAAGATTGAATCACACACAATTTTATAAGCCTAGAATACTCATAAATAAACTGCCTCTTCCGAGTGCGATTTACCCTCCTTGCTAATTAAGAAATTAATATCCCTATTCAATTTCAATAAAAAGCAAAGGCATAAACATCAATTCTAATAACAGCTTCTCAAAAAACGTCGGGAAAGACGTACTTTTTATGGTTGTAGGTTCAATCCTTGTAACTTGAATAAGCAATTTTTCTTTCTTTCGCTTTGTGCGAGAGTGGGTCACTCTTTTCTCTCTCTCCATCCATCGCCCCGGTACTTTCTACCCCTCTCTCTCTTTTTTTTAATTTCTCTCATTCTCTCTCTCTTCACGTGCAAGGCTCACATTTTATAGTTGTAGGTTCAATCCCTGTAACTTGAAGCACTTTTTCTTTCTTTCACTTCATGCATGTACAAGTCACTTTTCTCTCTCTCTCCATCCATCCTCAGCACTTTCTTCCTCTCTCTCTTTTTAGTTCCCCTCCTTCTCTCTCTCTTGCATGCACATGGCTCACTTTTTATGTTAATGGGTTCAATCCTTGTAACTTGAAGAAGCATTTTTCTTTCTTTCACTTCATGCACGTACAAGTCACTTTTTCTCTCTCTCTTCATCCATCTGCAACACTTTCTTCCTCTTTCTCTTACTTTTTTCTAATTCCCCTCATTCTCTCTCTTACGCGTGCATGGCTAACTTTTCATGGTCGTGAGTTCAATCCTTGCAACTTGAAGTACTTTTTCTTTCTTTCACTTCACGCACATACATGTCACTTTCTCTCTCTCTCTCCATCCATCCTGAGGACTTTCTCCTTCTCTCTCTTTTTTTAATTCTCTTTCTCTCTCTCTTCTTTTAATTACCGAATTGGTTGCTCCACGTAAACAGTTGCAAGAAAAGTTTTTTTTGCTCTAGCCTTCAATAGAGTTTCTGCCTTCTACAAATTCTTCTCTATGGGAATTCAAAGAACAGCAGTAGCAGTAGATGAAAACTTTGCGAAGAAGTATCTAGCTAAACTTTGAAAATAAACTTTTAAAAACGAACGAACTGACTAAATATTCTTCCTTTTGCTGGCAGCTTTTTCTATTTATCTGCCTTCCGTTGTGATTAAGAAACTTATTAGGTCAAATCATCCACAAGGCATGCATCCAATGGTCGATTAGTTTTGTGAAAGAAAATTTTGTTTTCATATTTCAAATTTCTGCTATTCTCGCGCGGATCCTTAATGTCCATTTTACTATAGAATTGTTCGATCAATAACTTTGCTAAAATAATGCTTCATCATTTATGTGCTAAGCAAAATATCCAGAATCAGTAGTAGTTAACCCTAAATTCCTTCTATTTCATTTAAATGCTGGCATAAATAGAATTATGCAACAATATGAAGGTCTCAAAAGTCCTATATGCAAACAAAGATAAATCAAGCAATTACTCCATAAATCAAAGACAATTTACTCCAAGAATGGGATGAAATTCAGCCTAGAAAACCCCTAATAATTCTCTTTCGGAGAGTTATCAACAGGGTGTCTGCCCAAACCTCCTTCTATGAGCTCGGTGCTCGCCCTCGCTTTTGTCGATGGGTCTTCTGGTCGAGCTTAGGATTAAATACTTTTTCCTAGGCAACGTCCTACTTTCACTACCGACAAAGGGTGAAACTTTGAATCACCTATTGCTGGGAAGATGGGGTACTATCCCAAAATGTTAGAGCGAGAGCTAGGTTACCCTTGCACCCGTTCACCAGTAATTCCTCGCTTGGGCAAACATGGCTCCAGCTCAGCTGACACCAAATGAGTGGGGGACGCTGCTCGGTTGTTATGTGTTGTGGCAGCAATACGAAGGTGGCCTATTGAACATTGAGAAAGCCATCAGGGTGCTCTATTTGAAGAAGCACCCCAACATCGAAGTTCACTACTATGTAGCAAGGAGGCCATCCATTAGGCTGAAGGTTTCTGACCCTTCCTTGATTAAAAACTAGAAGGCACGTTCTATATGTCTAACTATTGGCTTGCTTGATGCAGATGGTGGTCCTATCTGTGAGGTCTCAGTCGAGTTTAGGGTGTCCAATAAGCACTTCTCCTCGAGCTTGGCCTGAGTCCTTTCCTCAGACGATTTTTTATTTGTTTATCTTCTGTATTGAACTCTCAAATGCTTTCGAGGCAATTTTTTAGCGTTCGTGTGCAGTAGTGGACATCGTGTTTCAGTTGACTGTGACGACATGCCACAACGACTAGCTTCTATGCTAGGACAACCTGTTCGAGTTTGACCATTTCCTTCCTGTTGTCGACGGTACTTCCAGGTCCCTTCACTTTTTCTGCTGTCGCCTCTCTTACTTATGTCTCTTACTTGCGTTTTGCTTTATCGGCAAAGATGTAGAATGCTTTCATGCACTGCTTACGCTGGGCCACAAATGCCCTCAGGCTAAGGAGGCCGTCGAATACTTGGGCCAGGGTAGAGGGACCTTCTGTGCCACAAGCAATTGCTGCCGCTGAGCCCGTTAGAGACACGTGCCTTTTGTCATTCTCCCACATGAAGTTGTTTCTACCTCCTCCACGAGGAGGGCTGGGCACACCGAGCTATGCAATATGTTTCTTCCCCTGCTGCTGATGATGAAGCTATGTCTAGTGACCCTCTTGGGATTGCACTATTGTTTGACTCAGAGGAACTTCCATACTGAGATGTGGTGGATGCGGCCTTTGAATTTAGTGTTCCTCTACTAGGGCGACCTGAGCAGCCCATGGTGCAATCTGTTGACACCATGAGGTCTATCCTCGACTACACATTGGTCAAGGATAGCCCCAACTGAAGCAAGGTGGACGAGATAGTGGCGAGAGGGGTCGCAATTTGGTCGAGGTCAGTATTTTTCCTTGACCCTGCCCAGTTTGCTATGTGTGATCTCTTAGGTGATGTTCTTCCTATGGTAGGAGTTCATCATCATTTTTTGAGGAATATCTGTCCTTGTGTTTGAGCTCGTAGAGCAGTCCAGCTTGAGCGCAGGTGAGGAGGCCCGACTTCGTGCGATGGAAAAGAGACGTTGGTCCTCTGAATTCGACTAAAAATGATGGGAGGAGGCTCGTTAAAAGGCAGGGGCGAACTTCGATTCCGATCTCGTAGCTGCGACCAAGGAGGTTGAGGGGCTTAAGAAATAGTCCGAGGCGCTGAAGTTGGAGCTCGAGATCTCTCGTTCGAAGGCCGAGGGCCTGAAGCTTGAATTGAAAGGCGCCAAGGCAGTCGAGGAGGGCCTTTAAGACCGTTCTGGATCTCGAGATGACCTTGATGAATCTGAACCTTCTTACCAAGGCTTTGAGAAACACTCAGCACCTCGAAGATGCGGAAGAGTTAGGGAAAGGCAGGGCTTAGCCTTGCCTTGGAGAATGTAACGAAGCGGTTCCTTGCCTTAAATCAGCAAGCCATCAAGTATGCCTTCTACGTAGATTGGGATCGCCCTACCAATGAGGGGACTCGTGAGGTAAAGGTCGAGCTCGACGTTGACGCTGGGGCCATCATGCCTCCATCTAGTGGTGCTGAGACCAGAGATGTCTCACCCCTTCGAAAGCCGCCACTGTTGACGACATGCTGGACCACCTTGGTGTGAGCATTGTGCAACTCGACGCGAGACTCGTGCACCCCTTTTTTTTCTTCCATCTTTTGGGACATACTTGTACTTCATACCTCCATACCCTTTTCTCTTAATTTTATTGAAATGAACTTTCCTCTCGCTTTGTCTCCATGTCTCACTAGCTAAGCGTATATTTCGATTTACTGGACCTGTAAGTGTGTTGGGTTGTAAGATGCGACCTCGGGCGATAGGTTCTGTATTTTTTTGTTAGTGGTGTGGTGTGACACATAAACTGCCATCCTCGATTGCAGACAATTGTCTTGGTTCTCGCAACCGCAGGTTCCCGATAGGTCGTCGCCTTTCGAGGTATGTGGTAGCCAATTTAAGGAACCTTCTACCCAACCTCCTTCACCCGACTCAATCTTCTCATTTTTGGATGTCTGATTCTGATGTTAGAGCACAGAGTCCTAAACTCTCAGACTCTTGAGCACGAATGTTTGCTTAGTTTGGTTCTCTTTCGAATAGAGGCTGCGGTGGTTGAGAACGAGGCTCTACAATCTAACCTTGTGGGGTTCAAACTCAATCTCCAACTCTGTTGGGCTGAGGTTGAGCTCAAGATTGTTCGTGGTAAGAAGGCCACAAGTAAGCCAATCGAAGCGAGTGGCGTGAGGTTCCCTTGTGCTGGGGTAGTACAAGCAACATTAGCAAGATCTGCCGGAGCAGCAATGGGCGAGCCAGAAGGGGCTTGCCATAGCCCAAACTACTAGCCAAACATCGATCGAGGTGGTGGAAGTCGAGGGGTATCGCTCCTCAAAGCTGGATCTTAGATTTCTAATTATGGAGGAACTTCGTTCTTCACTTTGGCAAGCATAGAGAAAGGTTTAGATTGGTTGGATTCTGAGTATTATTATTAATTTGATTTAGGTGATGAAGTACTAGGGATTTGGCAGAATTCAACCTTAAAGTTCTTTTTTTAAGGAGGTATATACAAAAGACTTTTTACAATAAGGCGTGACCACGTCCTACAATTGGGGAGAAAATTAAGATATTTTAGAAATCAAATTTGGTTAGAACTCCTTCCCCTTTTTGTGGAACCTCACCGTCAAAACTATTTTATTTTATTTTGAAAAATTATTTTGGGTATAGTTAGACTATTTTTAATTCCTTCTTGGCCTTTAAAAGGAAGGCTTTGGTATTGTAGAAGGCACCAACCGAAAACAGAAAGGAAACATTTCGAGTTTCTTAATAAATCTTTTCATTTTGATCAAGTTCGATCTTAGTCACTATGAGTGACTAATTTTTCATTTCTAATTCAAGGGCTAATTCCAATTGTAAATTTGTGAGGTTTCAATCTTCTGTGAACTTTCTTTAAATTTAAGAAGTCTTTATTTCTTGTTCTTAATTTTTATGAATGATTGTTATTAATTAAATTGATGTCTTAACTTAATTTCAATCTTTCTACAATTATCCATGAATTTGTGATTCTAGTTATTATAAATGACTGAAATTAAAATAGCAAAGAGTCGGCTTATGTGTGTGTAAATGTGGCTATTCCTTTTTACATAGCTTGCACAATAAACTCCAGAGAAATAAGGAAACAAACTAATTAAATTATAGCTATCTCAATTGATTAGTTTTGTTTTAGTCATCTCAGTATGTTTAATGGTATCTTTCAATTGATATGAAACGTTATTGTGCCCAATTAATTTTTTTTTATAAGAATTTACTTGGATGCTGGATTTGAGTTGATGAATTTAAGAGAATTTATACTTGTCACGCTATCGTGTCTAGTAGACTAAGTTCTTGAATATAAAGTTTATCGTTTTAAGCATATGATCAAATTACAATTGGATGGAAAATTCACATTTGGATTGGATATTCGGTAAGATCTACTCTCATTAATTTAGAATTTTATTACTTCATTTATTTTAGTTTAATTCACGAACTCATACCCCCCCCCCCCTTTACTTTTATTAATTAGCATTGAGAAATTAATCCACATAGTTCTCTAGGGATTCGACCCGATTCCACTATTTCTACTAATTAATTTAAAAAGAATCGATATTTCATTTGAAGGGCTTCGACAACCCGTTTAGTCAACATACTTTTATGCAATTTCGAGCAATTTCTTAGATTGCTGAGGAAGCATCCTTTCAAGGCTGGATTCTAGACCTAGTTGCTGAAGGAGGTATTCGACTTTCGCATCAACTTGCAAGGATCAAATTTCTCCATCCCTCATCATCGTCATGCTCCCCTATCCCAATTCTGTAGTTTAGCTCGCAAGTCATCTTGTACTAGAATTTTAGAGCTGTACTTCTGAATTGTGAGCTCGCAATTCGTTTTGTACTACACTTTTAGGGCTGTACTTCTAAATATTGAATAAAGCAACGCTTTTCCTATTTAAGTTGTGTGTTTCTTCCCTTTTGACTCTTCTCGCTTGGATATGAGCTTGAGGAAGGGCGAGACTGATACGACTCCCATTCTAGTTTCAAGTGAGTTAGGTCGGGGTGATATTAAACAAGAGTGATATTAAACGAGTGTGAGTGCGTACTTAGTGCACAGTAGGGCCCCCCCATTTGAAAGGACCTTGGTGATGACAGATGTTTGACTCAAATTCAGCTCGTTTCATAGCATACAAAGGAATAAGTAGAGGGCAAACTCCCATTATAGAGGGGTGTGTGATAGCACTCTAAAAAAGTGCTATTTTAGTGCCTAAATTATTGAGGTTTTGTGTGCTTTTAAGTGTACTTTGATGCAATTATTGTTGATTTTGTCGAAACCGAGCATTTCGAGGTGAAAATAAAGATCCGAGTCGAGTCGGGTTTAAAAACGGGCCTAAGATGAGCTAAATCGACTAAGTAACAAAGAAATGGGGCCCAAAAGAGTGCAGATCCAAAAGGCAGAGTTGAGACGCTATCATCGGGCGTCTCAATGCCAAAAATTTGGAAATTTTGAATATGTAGTTGGTCAGCGTTGAGACACCGCTCAACAGCGTCGCGACGCTGCAGAAATCAGCAGGCCACCATGCACAGAGCGCATGCCCGCGAGCATCACCGCGGGCGTCCGTACAGCCATATCGCTAGGCGCGTGCCTTGCCTGCGCCACCGCACTAGCCCGGGCGCGCCCCCCTTTTACTCGCTGCAAGTGGACAGCGTCGAGTCTCGACGCTGTGAATTTTTCTCCCTCCATCCAAATGCGCGTTTCACTTACGAGAACTAGGACTAGCGTCGAGACGTTGTTCCATAGCGTCTCGACACTACCGGCATATCAGTATAAAAGCTTCTTTTCGCGATTAGGCTGGGATGACAGAGTTTGGGTGCGAATTCCGACGATTATAGGCAGAAAATTGATGGGCTGATTATTCTGGAAGGTTTGGGAGACCCTAGAGTGCTCGGAATAGAGTTTTCTCATCTCAAGAAGCATGCCCATGACGAAAACGGCATGGAAATCATTCGGGAGTTCTTCTTTTTCTTTTATTTTCAATTCTTTGTCTGTTTTTCTGGATTAAAACATAATGTATTGAAGCTAGATTACTTAGTTTTAGGGTGTTGGGAATTTAAAGACCCCTTAAATTCGTTAATTATTTATTTAATGCATTGATTTTACTGTTTTATCTTTCAAATTCCAGCTTTATTGTTCTTGAAATTAAATGGCCATTAATTGTTAAATAGTAGCATTTATTACTTTGCTCGAGAGAGAGGGTGATAGATTAGGCCTTTGTTTTTTACCACGATTTCTTGTATGCACGAGAGTGATAAGATAGTTCGTGAGGTTGTTGATGAATTATTTGTATCCAATTGTTAGCTTAATTGCAAGAAATTGAATTGGGCTAATTAGTTGAGGGTGGTTGAGCT
>JAOANK020849060.1:0-10271 GCA_026257165.2 Telfairia occidentalis | reverse complement strand
CAAGATGCTTGTTTCAATCCATAAATGGATCGATTAAGCTTGCAAACCATTTGCTCTTGACCTTGGTTAATGAATCCTGTTGATGCACGAGAAATCCTGCCTGTGACGTGGACTGAGCAACAGTTGACCTCGGACCTGAAAGAAGAGGACGAGGTGAAGTGGGGTGGTTGAGACCACACTCCGATGCTCAAGTCAGTAAAGGTAGAAGAAGCGAGTAAGAAATGTTCTCAGATCTCGTTGCGTACCTTTTGATATGGCTCTGCCTTTCTTTTATACTTGAGGTTGGGGAAGCATTTACGGTGTAACGCTTCTGATCGGCCATGATTTCTGGCTAACTCAGAGCGGAGGAATTAACGAAATGTTTTGCCCCCCTTGCATCCTGTAAGGAGCAATTATGGGGATTCATCCCCATCCTCGGGCTCGTCCTGCCTTGGCCGAGCTTCGGCTGCCTGTAAGGAGCAATTATGGGGATTCATCCCCATCCCCATCCTCGGTGATGACCGAGGTTTACTTGTATACGTGTCGATCTCACGTCTGCCCACGTGTACTGGCGTTTCTATGCCTCATCATTGGCCACCACTCCTCGTTCTCCATCTTAGGGGAGATTGAGGAGTACGGATGTATTAATTCTTTGTGTAAGGTCGGACGACCCGTATTGGCGGACCTTTATCAAGGCGCAGTCTTTCGAGGCCGTCCCTAGTCGTAACCACTCTCTGGGGTACCGAAAGTTGCGCCCATTGAGCAGAACGATGCTTCGATTCTCGAGGCAGCGGTTATGATTACGCCTGTCAGTGAAGCGACACTTCTGCGCCTATAAAAGGTGCGCGCCCTCCCCGGTTGTGGCATCTATCTCCAGCCTCTCGATCCGAGCTTCAACTTTGCCACCAGTTCTAGGTCAGCTTCCCCTTCTTCCCCTTTTATTTAGCGCCATGTCTAGCGACTTTAGTAGAGATGGGTCGGACCATAGGGTAGGTACCGAGCCTAGGGCCCCCGTTGCCTCCACCTCTAGCCGAGGTGAGGCCACGTCGGTCTCACTTTCATTAGCTCCTCGACGGTGTCCTTCCCGGTTGTCATTAGGGTTAATGGTCAGCTTGAGGGAAAGGTACTCCATCCCTGATAATGTAGAGTTTAGGCTGCCCGTCCCCGGTGAGTCTTTTGAGAACCCTCCTCCCGGGTGCGTTGCCTTTTACCCTCAGATGTTTGCTAGGGGAGTCTGGTTACCTCTTCATCCCTTCATTCAGCTATTCTTAGCTAGGGTCGGACTAGCCCTTGCCCAGCTTACCCCCAATGCCAGGGGGACTCTGCTCAGCTATTACGCTTTATGGAAACTCTTCTAGTAGGATGAGCTCGAGGTTGACCAAGCTCTTAGCGTTTTCACCATAAAACACCACCCTCGTGTCCGAGGTCGTTACTACGCCGCCATCCGAAATAATATAGACTTCAAGATAGTCGGTCCTACCTCGATCAAGAACTGGAAGGACCAACGGTTCTTCGTCTCCAGTGAATGGCTGGCTCTCAATGCTGATGGAGGGCCGATCTGTGAAGTCCTAGTCGAGTTCGAGGTGCCCAGGAAGTACTTCTCCTCAAACTCGGCCGTGAGGTATGATTATACTTTATTTCTCACATTCCTCTCTTTTTCTTTGTAGTTCTATTTGAGAGTGTCGATCCTTTAAGCGAATCTTCTCGCATCGTGGTCGAGGCGGCATCCGAGCTTGACCCCAAGCTCTGCCATAGTGACGTGTTGCTGAGCGAGGAGAAACTTGTGGAGGTCGGCTTACATCTTAACCTTGTCCGAGGTAAGCTTTCCCCCTTCCTACTTTTACCTTTGTATCTTATCATACCGTCTGACTGATTTGACCTTTATGCAGACGAGATGCCTGCTGGGCTTTCATCTTTTCATTGACGGCAGCGCGAGAAGTGCGCTCGAGCTACTGATGGTGCCGGCCCCTCTATGAGGTGAGTTAGGACCGTGTCCCCTCCTCGGGGTTCGGTTGCTGAGATTCTACCACCCTTTTATGCTGAGCTTCCCGTCGACGGTCCTGTCGAGGTCCAAGATCCTCGGCCAGACGAGGAGGTGACTTCTCTGCCCCCAGTCGTGGAGAACCTATCGTCTGACTTAGAGGCTCCAGGACGACCCGTGGCGGAAGAACCGTTAGATCTAGGCGTTCCAGTCCTTGCCTCCCTCCAAGCATCCGGTGTGGAGGTGACTGTTGGGAACGTCGTGCATTCCCTCATCGGACTCACCTCAGGTGGGATAGCTCTGAATTTGCAAAACGCCGATCGATTGTTGAGCCGATTGTGCAATAACGCTGCCTGGGTATGTTCCGCCCTCAGCTTTAGGGAATCGTTCATTGTCAGACTTCCCTATCTCTAACCTATGATTTTCTTGCGCCTCATCTCACTGTGCGAAGGAGCCGTGGTGGCTAATGCCGAGCTCCGAGAGCGAGCTCAGTTAAGTGTGACCGAGCAAGCTCGGACGCGGGTTTTCGAGCAGAAGAGGCGAGCTACTGAGAAGAGTTGGAACGAGGAGCAACTTGCCAGGGCGGCCACTGAATCGAAGCTCGATGAGGCCCATCGGGAGATTGGCTCGCTAAAGGAGCAAATTTCTGCTCTTAAGGAAGCTAAAACCTTCTGGAGAAGTTTTGAGGTCGAGCTTAAGGATGCCCTGACGCGTGCATCTGAGAGGGCAACGTCCGCCTAGGAGAAGCTTGCCCGGGCCAGCTTTCCTTTTCTGATACGGCTCTGCTGACCACGGCCTTTGAGGACCATCCCAGCATGCGTGAGATGAAGAAGGAATGGGCCACCGGAGGGTTCGACTATGCCTTGGAGAAGGTCGTGGAACAGGTCCCCACCCCAGATTACGCCTCCATCCGAGCTGCTTATGATGCCGATTGGGCTCCCGAGGAGACGGTTGAAGGCTCGGCTGTCACCGAAGACGCTCCACAACCTCAAGCCGAGGCACGTCCAGAAGATGTCGATCTGGACCACCTCGGTGATCTTTTAATGTAAGGCAGTTTAGTTTTGCCCCCTCTCTGTTTTGTATCCCTCATCAGTGTATAACCGAGCTTAATAAAAATCTTATCTTCTATTCTTTTGCTTCTACTTTCTCTGCTTACTCAAAATCCTTTTAAATCTCAGCTCGGCTGCTCGGCTCGGATGTCCTCTAGGGGGCACCCAGCTCGTACGACCACTCGGGTGGTCCTTTGAACAGAAGTTTTCCCAAGTCCTAGCTCATCCTCTTCGGTTGCAGAGGGTTCTGAGTCCAAGGGCCAAGGTCTCTCGTGGTCCTTTAAAGTAGGGATCCGAGATCGCCCGTTCCCGAGATCTTCGCCCCTTTACCAGGGATTTTGCCTCTTTCCAAGAGATTGCGTCCCTTCTCGAGGGGATTTAAATGTTCGATGCTCCTTGTCAAGGGGTTCGAGGTCTCTTGTTAAGGTTCGAGGTCCGAGGTCTCTTATGGATCCCAAAAGTCAGGACTCGAGATCGCCTATTCTCGAGATCTTCACCCCTTTTCAAGGTGTTTTGCATCTTTTCAAGTGGGGTCGTAGGGTTCGAGGCTTTCCATTACTTTTATAAATAGGCAATGGGTTCTCTCATTCTTCTCATTCCCTCTATCTCACCTATCTTGAGGTAGAATATCTGCTTCCAAAGAGCGCGAAGTTTCCCCGACCTCTGCTCGTGAGGATTCCTAATTTTTGAGTCCATTATGGGTGGATTTCTCCTGGAGCTCGATCATTGATCACATGAAGGTCGAAATTGCACGGAACGGGGTGATACAGTCCAAATCTGGTGGACCGTGTTGCTGCGGAAGAGGTGGAATTTGAACATCGTCTGGATGTTCATAAGGCGACCCAAGCTCGTCTTACCCGAGAACTCAAGAGAGTCGACAGGCTAAGATTAGATTTGTCCGAAAGGTTGCGCTCGGCGGAGCTCATGCGAGAGATGGCGCGTGGTGGCCAACCTCCTAACAAGTTCCAGCCTAGTGTGAATGAAGAACGTCTTCGCTCAGTAGAGGAAATCATGACTGAGTCTCTTATGGCTCGGTCCCGTCTAGCGAAGCGGGGGCGTAGGAGTATTCGCCCTCCACTTGAGGGAGCTTGCCCCGGCTTGCGCGTCTCAAGGTGATGAGCTGCTGCTTCTGCCAAGCTTCTCATTCCCTTCCACTAGGACGAGGTTGTAAAGCCTAGGTGATGAGCTGCTACTTCTGTTGCGGCCGAGCCAAGCTTCTCATTCCCTTTCACCGGGACGAGGTGTAAGGCCGACCCTGAGGCCTCTCTAGACTAGGGATTTTTAGTTGAAGCTTATTGTAAACAATCCAGTAATAAAGTTTGAATTACTTAGACTTTGTTGTAATAAACTCGGCCCCCTGGGTAACTTTATTAATAAAATTGATCATTTTGTCTTTAAACTTTCGCAATAACTTTCGCAATTAATCAAAGAACTAGGCTGACCGGTTACGTAGGTGGTCCTCATTTAGGTTAACTTTGGATGCTCGTGCGACCGAGGTGAACCTTAAATCTAGCCTTCTTATTGGTAATATTTGCGTAGATGGTCGGCATTCCATGGACGAGGCAATTCTCGTCCATTGAGGTCGGCCAACGTGTAAGTCTCTTTTTGCCTCAACTCTTTCACCTCATACGACCCTTCCCAGTTCGGCCCCAGTGCGTCGTGATGGTGAATGATCTTTTTTAACACAAGATCTCCGACCTTAAACTGGCGAGGGCGCACTCGGGCGTTCTAGAACTGGACCATGCGGTCTCGATACTTGGCTTGTTGAAGTTCCAAGTTTCAACGGGCCTCCTCGAGCAAATCCAAGTGCAGTCTTAAAACTTCGTCATTCTGAGACTCTGAGAGGTCCTGAGTACGATGAGAGGGCAGTCCGATCTCAACTGGTACCACTGCTTTTGCTCCAAAGGCCAAGGAGAACGGCGTTTCCCCGGTGGACGTCCGAGCTGTAGTCTGATAAGACCAAAGTACTGTCGGCAGTTCCTAGGCCCAGGCTCCTTTAAGTTCTGCTAACCGAGCCTTTAGTCCGTGCTTAATGATTTTGTTCACCGCCTCGACTTTTCCGTTAGCCTGGGGGTGGGCCGGGGATGAGGTGAAATGTTTGATATCCAGCTGCCGGCAGAAATCTTTGAAGTTGTTGTCAAATTGCCTCTCATTGTCTGAGATAATCGCGTAGGGTACCCTGAATCGGCAGATTATGTTCTTCCATATGAATAATGTGATTTTCTTCTCAGTTATCGTGGCCAAGGGCTTGGCTTCAGCCCATTTTGTGAAGTAGTCGCCGGCCACGACTGCGTGTTTGGTCTGCCCTTTGCCCATCTGGAGTTGTCCAATGAGATCGATTCCCCATTGCGCAAATGGCCAAGGACCTTCTATTGGTGTGAGCGTAGTGTGGGGTTGTCTCGGCATCGAAGCTATCCTTTGGCACCGATCACATCGTTGGGCAAAGGTTCTCCCGTCGGCTCCCATGGTCGGCCAGAAGTAACCTTGTCGGACGAGCTTCGCCGCCAGTGTTCGACCACTGGCATGGTTTTCGCAAACCCCTTCGTGTATTTCTTTCATGGCGTACTCGGCCTCGTCTAGGTCGAGGCACCTTAGAAGAGGCAACGAATACCCTCGCTTATAGAGGACATCCCCTATGAGGAGGTATCTCGACGCTCTCCGAGCTAATTTCCCGGCTTCGAGGCAATTCGTCAGAATTTCCCCCTTAAGGTATTTGCTAATGGGATCCATCCAACATTGGGGGCGTTCTTCGGTACACTGGACTTCAACCTCGGTAGTCGTTGGTTGTGGCAAGACCTCTACCGGGATAGTGCAAGCTAATTCTGTCTCGAAGGCCGACGTGAGTTTTGCTAAAGCGTCTGCGTTAGAGTTCATGGACCGGGGGATCTGTTTGATGGTGAACTAAAAATCGGTCAATAGCTCACGCACCTTCTTCAAATATTTTGCCATTCTTTCATCTTTTGCTTGGTATTCCTCGGTGACCTGGCTCACCACGAGTTGTGAGTCACTCAAGACCTGCAGCTGTCTGATTCCCAGAGCTTTGGCCATCTTTAGACCAACGATCAGCGCCTCATACTCTGCCTCATTATTTGATTCCTGGAACCCGAAACGCAGTGCATACTCAAATCTCGTTTCGGCAGACGAGGTCAATAGGATTCCCGCTCTGGACCCCTTTTCGTTAGACGATCCGTCTACACACAAGGTCCAGGTTTCCTCGGAGTCTTGAGAAATTTGTGGAGGGGTGAGCTCGGTGATGAAGTCAGCTACAGCTTGACCTTTGATCGAGGTCCGGGGCTCATACCGTATGTCGTATTCACTGAGCTCGATCGCCCACTTTGTTAATCTTCCGGACACCTCAAGTTTGCGTAGGACTTGTTTCAGGGGAAGATCCATAAGGATAGTTACCTGATGTGCCTCAAAGTAGGGTCGGAGAAGGCGTGCCGAGGTGACTAAGGCCAGGGCCACCTTCTCCAGGCTCGGGTATCTTGTCTCGGCCCCCACCAGGGTCTTGCTCGTGTAGTAGACTGGTTTTTACACCCCATTGACTTTCTTGACCAGTCGAGCTTACCGCGGTTTCAAAAACTGATAGGTAAAGCTGTAGCTCGTAGCCCTTGTTGGGATTGGCAAGGAGTGGGACCGAGCTCAGGTATTCTTTTAATTGTGCCAGGGCTTGGTCACAATCCTTCGTCCATTCAAAGGACCCTTTTTCCTTAGAATTTTGAAGAAGGAAAGACACTTGTCGGTTGCTCGTGACACAAATCTATTAAGAGCTGCGATCCGTCCATTGAGACCTTGCAACTGCTTAAGATTTTTGGGGGCTTCCATGTCCAGTATAGCCTTTATCTTATCTAGGTTTGCCTCTATCCCACGTTGGTGAACCATGAACCCCAAAAATTTTCCAGACGCCACACCGAAGGAAAATTTTGCAGGATTTAGCTTCATTTTATATGTCTGGAGGACACTAAAGGTCTCGGCGAGGTCGGCTTCGTGCCTATCCGAAGTGACACTCTTTACCAGTATGTCGTCTACGTAGACTTCCATGTTAGGGCCAATCTGGTTAGTAAACATCTTATTCACCATGCGCTGGTACGTCGCTCCGGCATTTTTTAGGCCGAATGGCATCACTTTGTAACAGAATAAGCCCTGATCAGTGATGAAAGATGTATGCTCTTGATCAGGCACATACATTTTGATCTGGTTGTACCCGGAGTAAGCATCCATGAAGGTCAGGAGCTCGTGTCCAGCTGTGGCGTCGACTAGCTAATAAATTATGGGTAATGGAAAGCTATCTTTAGGGCAGACTATATTCAAATTAGTGAAGTCTACGCACATACGGCACTTCCCATTTGCTTTCTTTACCAGTACCGCGTTGGAAAGCCACTCGGGATAGTGAGCTTCCTTGACGAAGTCGGCACCCTAGAGCTTCTTGACCTCGGCCTGAATGACTGCACTCCGAGTAGCGTCGATTGGTCGACGCTTCTGCCTGACTGGTCTGTGTGCTGGGTCGATGTTAAGTCGGTGTACCATGATGTCGAGGTCTATTCCCGGCATATCCTCGTGTGACCATGCAAAAACATCGGCATTTTCGTGGAGAAACTTAATAAGTCTCTCCCTCAATGGGGCCCCCAACTTAGTGCTAATGCTGACCTGTTTCTCCGGGCTGAGCAGGGGCACAAGTTCGAGTTCTTCTGCCGGACAGGAATCCTGCTCCACCGCCTCGGATGATGGGAGAGGAATCCGCGTGGGGGAGTGGGAGTCAATGAGGCACGTGGTTGTCGTACCCTTCATGGCCAACATGTAGCACTCTCGTGAAGTGCGTTGTTCTCCCCGGACGATTCCCACACCGTTGGGCGTTGGGAATTTCATCATTTGGTGAAAGGTGGAAGGTACGACTCGTAATGCGTGTATTGTGGGCCGACCGAGGATGGCATTGTAGGCCGAGGTACCGTCCACTACCACGAACTCGAGTACCTTTGTTATCTGAGTTTGCCCTTCCCCTAAACTTACTGGAAGTTCCACGCATCCTTCCGGCGTTATCTGTTCCCCCGAGAAGCCAACCAAGGGGGTTGGGCTAGGTTGGAGCTGGCCTCGCTGCCATCCTAACTTTACATATGTAGAGTAGGATAGAACATTGGTGGAAGCTCCGCCATCGACAAGGACGCGAAATACCCGCACATGGTCAATGTCTGCGCGGATGACAAGGGCAGCATTGTGGGGGTTATGACATCCCTTGGCGTCTTCAACATCAAATGTGATGGTTGGTGTTGGGTGAAGGTTTGAGACATGGCATACCTCGTTTTGGGCCTCCCTGACCAGGGATTTCCTCTTCTGTCCCGAATGTCCTCCTGACCATCCTTCGAAGATAGTGTGGATCTCTACAGGACGATCCTTCTTGGGTGACCGCGACCTCTCCCGTTCTCCAGCTGCTGGGGGGTCTCCTACACGTCGTTGGGCGATGAATTTCTTGAGATACCCTTTTTGGATAAGGGTTTCGATCTGCTCTTTTAATTCGTAGCAGTCCGACGTGTCATGGCCATGGTCTCGGTGGAACCGACAGTACTTTGATTGGTCCCTCCTGCGTGACCCTGTTTTTAGCTTCTTTGGTGGGGTGAAGAGTCCTACCTCCTCGGCGACAGCGTAGATTTCTGCAATCAGGACGGTGGTGGGCATGTACTTTGCTGGAGCGCTTGTCGTCCTGCTTCTCATCCCGGTGCTCGCCCTGGGGCGTGTCGCGCTGGCGAGATGCTGTCTGGTGAGATCCCTTATCCTTCGTCAGGTAGGATGATGTTGGTACAGATGCTGTGGTGGCCATGCTTTTCGAAATAAGGAGATCTTCAACTGTCATAAGGCTGTTGGCGTGTGCGAGAACGTCCGCGAACGTTTTCGGTTTATTGATTGTGATGTATTGCAACATCTCCTGGTGCTTGCAGCATCCGATGAACGCAGCTATAATCACTTCGTCCGAGTAGTCGCTCACGCGGAACGCTTCTTGCCAGAACCGAGTGACAAATTGTCGTAGCGTTTCACCCTCGTTCTGGTATTGGGCCATCAGATGACTGGAGGGGCGCCAGTTTTCGCTACTCCCCAGGAATTGGTCTACGAAAAGTTCAGCTAGCTGTTGAAAGGTGGAGATCATTCCTGGCTTCAGCTTGCGACACCAAGCTCGTGCCGCTCCTGTCAGAGTGACAAAAAACGCGTGACATCTGATTGCATCTAGTACTCGGTGCAACTCCATCTTCGACCGATAAGTGTCGACGTGTTCGACGAGGTCGGTCGTGCCATCATAAGGCTTCATGGTCGGATCCTTGAATTTTTTTGGGATCTCGGTGCTCATCACCTCAGCGGTGAAGGGCTCTAATCCTGGTTTCAGGATGTGCCTTGCAGCGGCCATCCCTAGAGCGTTATCAGCAGTGGACTCCTTCTTTAGGCCTCTTAGTTCTGCTCGGACTTCCTCCAAGGTGTCCTCCCAGTTGAGTTTACTTGAAGCCCCAGTGTAGCAGCTTTTACTACAAGACGCGCTTCATTCTCGTCGCTTGGCTTCCATCTTTTTGCGTAGATTAGGCTAGGTAGGGCCCTACTTCGAGCTGAACCTTTTTGAACTAACTCGAGTGTGGCTTCGCCCAGTCGACTGGTCGGCATGGTGCTCTGACCGCTCGAGCCTACTATGCACGGACGCTCCAGCTCGGTGCTCATAACTCTGGGGTCTATCCCCCAAGGCTCGTGTTGCCACGTTGCGGAGCTCAGGTTCTTGAGGTTGAGCTTGTGCATGAGAAGCGTTGTTTACTAGAGCTTGCATCTGCGCCTGTACAGCTTGGAGGATCTACGCTTGGTCATGGACCAGAGCCTGCAGGGCCTCTATCTAGGCAGTGGCCGTCTGGCGCCCTCGGCCTCTCCCTCCCCTCCTGGTCGGATGGGATGGGCCGGGCTGCACAGTAGCCACTTGTTCATTGCCGGACTGCGACCGGCATCTATCACTTTCTGATTGGTCGGAACCCGATCGTGCCATCTCTAGATTAGGCTTGTTTCGTCGAGATTTCCCACAGAAGGTGCCAAATGTTGACCGAGGTTTACTTGTACACGTGGCGATCTCACGTCCGCCCACGTGTACCGACGTTTCTATGCCTCATCAAATCCCTCTGGTTGCTGCATGTAAATGGTCTCCTCAAGATTACCATTCAAAAAGGGAGTCTTGACGTCCATTTGCCATATTTCATAGTCATAATATGTGGCAATAGACAGGAGAATTCGGATAGATTTAAGCA
>JAOANK020849049.1:0-10272 GCA_026257165.2 Telfairia occidentalis | reverse complement strand
CAATATCATTAGGAGTTTGAGGAGAATCATCAGATGACAACTTAAAATGCTTACCAAAAGGTGTGCTAACTCTCCTAGCCTCATGCATCCCTAATCGTTTGACTAACCTTTCTATATAATCACGTTGAGACAAATATCGTTTCTTTTCTTTTCGATCTCTTATAATATCAATCCCTAGAATTCGTTTTGCTTGTCCTAAATCTTTCATTTCAAATTCTTTGCTAAAAAAATTCTTTAACTTGACAATTTCATCCATGGACTTGCAAGCAATTAACATGTCATCCACATATAGAAGCAAATAAATGAAAACATAATTTGAAATCCTTTTAAAATAGACACAGCTATCATATTTACTTCTATTAAAACTTATAGACAACATATAAGTATCAAACCTTTTATACCATTGACGTGGTGGTTGCTTTAATCCATATGAGGATTTTTTAAGAAGACAAACCTTGCCTTCTTGTTTGGAACTTTCAAAACCAAATGATTGGTCCATATATATAGTCTCATCAAGCTCTCCATGTAGGAATGCAGTTTTGACATCCATCTGTTCCAACTCAAGATCATAATGAGCAACAAAAGCAAGTAATATACGAATAGAAGTGTGTCTCACAATAGGAGAAAACACTTCATCATAGTCTATGCCCTCTCTTTGAGTAAACCCCTTAGCTACTAATCTAGCTTTAAATCTAAGTTTGTTCACATCATTGGGGTCTTCTTTAATTTTATAAATCCACTTGCAACCTACAGTTTTAGTCCCTAATGGTTTGTTAACAAGAACCCAAGTATGATTTTTAATTAAAGAGTCATACTCTTCTTTCATGGCAGCCCACCAATTTAATCTGTTCTTATCATTTGTGGCTTCCTTGAAAGATTGTGGTTCTAAGTTTACAAACTCATTTGCAGCAACTAAGGCATAGGAAATAAGATCAGCATACCCCTATCTAGTAGAAGCTGTCGTGGTTCTCCTTTCTCTATCCCTAGTTAGTTGGTATTCAGCCAAATGGTCATCAACTACCTCTTCCTCAACATCTACTTCCCTAATGGTGGTTTGATCTAAAATCGTGGGTGTAGTATCATAATCTAAAGATTGTTGTTCTACTTGAACAGCTTGGGAAATAGAGAGAGGTGGGGCTAAAATAGTTTCTATGATTGTAGGTGCTTTGCTAGGGCTAGACTCAGTTTTGTTGTCTTCATACCCCATTTTATTCTCATTAAAGACAACATCTCTACTCACTAGGGTTTTGGTGCTATTGGGCTCTAAGCACCATAGCTTGTATCCCTTGACACCTTCGGGATAGCCCAAAAATACACACTTTTTAGCCCTAGGATCTAGCTTTCCCTCTTTGGAATGAGCATAGGCTAGACATCCAAAGACTTTCAAGTGTGATAGATCAAAAGGACTTCCTTGCCATAACTCTTGAGGTGTCTTAAGATCTATGGCTGTTGTAGGGCTCCTATTGACTATGTAGCATGCTATCATAACAGCTTCCCCCAAAAAACTCTTAGGGAGACGAGAACTAGACAACATGCACCTTACTTTCTCCATTAGAATTCTATTCATCCTTTCAGCTACCCTGTTTTGTTGTGGGGTACCTACGACCATCAAATGCCTAGCTATGCCCCTAGCCTTACAAAAGCTATTAAACTCATGGTTACAAAACTCTAGGTCATTATCTCTTCTTAGTTTTTTAACCTTGAGGCTAGTTTGATTTTCTACATAAGCTACCCATTCAGTGAATTTTCTAAAGGTGTCGAACTTATTTTTTAAAACATAAACCCACACTTTTCTAGTACAATCATCTATAATGGACAGAAAATACTTAGCCCCTCCATTAGTAGCTACATTTGATGGCCCCCATAAGTCGGCATGGACATATTCTAGTTTTCTCCTAGTGGCGTGAACTCCCCTTACCAAACTTTACCCTTTTTGCTTTACCATAGATACAATGTTCGCACATATCTAAGTCTACATCTTTTATACTAGGTATTAGGTTTTGTTTGACTAACTCACCTAATCCTTGTTCACTCATGTGACCTAGACGCCTATGCGAAAGAGAAATTTTGGAGTTTTCACTATCTTTAACTAAGACATTTGACCCTGAAACGGTCGAACCGTCTAAAGAGTATAGTGATTCTCTAAAGGCTCCTCTAAGTTTTACCATTATGCCCTTCATGACCTTTAACACACCATTTTCTAACTTAATGGTGTATCCTAGCTTATCTAACATGCTAAGGGAGATTAGGTTTCTTTCACCTCAAGTACGTACCTAACATTGGTTAATAACCTAACTTTCCAGTCATGAAGTTGGAGTCTCACTGTCCCTTGACCTTCTACATTACAGAGTTGTCGATTGCCTAGCGTAACCTTACCACCACAACCAGTTTGGTAGTTTTCTAGCCAATCTTTATTGGGTGTCGTGTGAAAGGAACATCCTGAGTCTAAAATCCAACTCTCATCCTCACTGGGTGCACAAACCATGAGAACTTGGTCATACTCTTCACTAAGGTTGACCTCACTAGACTCTTCCTTCTGTTTACCCTCTCTCTTACTCTTAAGCTTTAGACAAAATCTTCTAATGTGACCCTTCTTTTGGCAATGATAACATTTTCTATTATTGGGCCCCCTAGACTTGGATCTACTTTTACTTCTCTTATTTGACGTACGATTCTTATTTTCTGATCTTCCTCTAGCAAATAAAGACTCTCCACCCTTTTTACTCTCTTTCCACTCTAATTCCTTCATCATAATAGAATTAACAACAACAACAGCAGTCAAATCATCTCTACCATACTTCATAGCAGCCCTAACATCATTATATGCATCAGGTAATGAATTAACAAGTATGATGGCTTGATTTTCATCAGAAAAATTCTCACCAATATTTTCTAATTCAGAAATTATTTTATTAAACTCATCTAAATTATCTTTCATGCTTTTGCTAGGTTAAAACTAAACAACCTAGACTTCAGATAGAGTTTATTGAAGATAGAAGTAATCTGATAAGCAGACTGTAATTTAGCCCAAAGTTTACCTGTTGAATCCTCACCTCTCATTTGTCTTAGTACGCAGTCAGACAAATGAAGAATCAGTAAACTATGAGCTACCTTGTCCATTTCCTTTAAATCATTTTGGGTTATGCTATCAGGGATATTTTTGGGATCCATAATAGCATAATCCACCTTCTGTTGACGTAATATGGCCATTATTTTTATTTTCCAGAGGCCGAAATCCCCTTTTCCATGAAAACGCTCAACTTCAAAGTGCGTACCCATCCTGAAATAAAGAAACAGAACAAGCAGCAAATACAAAAAAAAAATTCCAAAATGAAGATTTTTTTTTAAAAAAAAAATTTATACACAGAATTTGCAACAGCAAGAACAAAAAAAAATTAAGAA
This sequence comes from Telfairia occidentalis, assembly GCA_026257165.2. Classification (NCBI taxonomy): domain Eukaryota; kingdom Viridiplantae; phylum Streptophyta; class Magnoliopsida; order Cucurbitales; family Cucurbitaceae; genus Telfairia; species Telfairia occidentalis. The sequence goes on along the minus strand of JAOANK020849049.1, from coordinate 6,870 downwards.
AAAAGTGCACAAATTAAAGAAGAACAAGATCCTAAGGCTCTAATACCAATTGAAGTTGCTATTTCATTCTAACTACATATTGGAATTTTAGCAAGCAACCGTGTGTAATTTTCGCCCATAAACAGAACAAATAGAACCAGATTTTAATGTTGTACAACGAGACTCTAAATGGTAAAATAACACTAAGATTTATAGTGGTTCGGTCCGGAGACCTACTCCACTTGCAAAAAGGAAGAACCCCTTTGCAGAGTCAATATTATTAAAGATAAAAAAGAATCAAGAATCATACATATAGGAAACAATAGATTTCATTCAAGAAGAAGAGATGTATACATGAAGATAAACTACCAAGATCTCAAGAAGGGTGTACGAAAAATGGCCCGAACATAACTCCACCTAGGAGATTGCCAAAACACCCATTCTGGTGGCCAGGCGACGGCGGCGTCATTTCTCTGGCAGAACTTGACTACGAACGGACCAACTTCACCTTCTTCACCTTCATGGCAGAACAAGAGCACATAGAAAAGGGAGTACTCTTCTCTAACTTCTTCTATGCGTAAAAGAGAAACCCACCCAAAAATATATCTAGGTCATTTTGGCTGCAATAAGATGAATATATAGGGATGCTCAAGGGTTGGGTAAAGAAACCCAACATAAACACAAGGGTAAGGTAAGGCTTATTTAATTTACACCAAATTAAGGAAATGGACCAACAAGTAAATTACATATTAAATGGAACCCAACTAAAAACTGATAACAAATGGGTTGTCATTAAAACCGGCCTAGAGTAATATTGAAAACAAAAGTCTAACACTATCAGCCACCCCATTCTGCTTAGGGGGGGGGGGGTGTCTAACTGTTTTGTGTCTCAATATTTCATGAATTCTGCAATATTGATTAAACTTTTCCCTACATAATTCAAAACCATTGTCAGTTCTTAAGCATTTTACACATTTAGAATTTTTTTTTTCAACCAAGTTCTTCCATTCTTTGAACTTTTCAATGGCTTGGTCTTTGGTTTTCAGAAAGTAGACCCAACTCTTTCTAGAGTAGTCATCTATTAAAGAGAGGAAGTATCTAGAGCCACTTAGAGATGGTACTTGGGCTGGTCCCCATAAATCTGAGTGTATGTACTCCAAGATGTCTTTGGTGGTGTGATGCCCCTTAGGAAAACTTTGTCTAGTTATTTTACCAATCACACAATGTTCAGAAAAGCTCAAATTCTCACCTGCTTCTACTGGAATTATCCCCTGTTTTGCCAATACTTGCAGTCCTTTTAAACTGATGTCTGACAAGCGTTTATGCCACATATCTACTTCTGTTGGTGAGTTATGAGTAGCTATCAAAGCTGATTGAACCATTTGAACATTCTTTATCACATAAAGGCCATTTATTTTAACGCCCACAAGAACTGTTTTGGAGTCTTTCTTCACTTCAAAAGTGCCTCCAAATCCTCTGTATTCACATTCGATGGAATCAAGTATCCCCAAGGAAATTAGATTTCTTTTAAGGCCTGGAACATCTCTAACATTCCTAAGGAGTTTAACTGAACCATCTTGGAGTTTGAGAGAAACCGATCCAATTCCAGCTACTTTACACGCATTATTGTTGCCCATGAACACCTATTTTCCTTCCCATACCTTATAGGTACTAAACCATTCCTTGGATGGTGTCATGTGGAAAGAGCAGCTTGAATCAAGCACCCAATCTTGGGTTTCTGGAGACATATCTTGATTTACTTTCTCACTTGAAGCAGCAAGCACATTAGAGTATGTAAGAGAGTTTTTCCCTACAGCAGCCTCCGCTTGTTTTCCTTTTTTATTTCTTTGATTTTGCTTCCTCTTAAGAAAGAAACAATCTTTATTTAGGTGGCCATCTTTATGGCAATAATTGCACTTTATTTTCTGTTTGTTCTTGTCTTCATTTTGCTGTTTATTTTCTTTCCAGTTGCCTTTGGTTTTTCCTTTAGAGAATAACCCTTCAGCTGCTTGAACTTTCCTTATTGTTTGCAGTTCCAGCTCTTTGATTTTAACAGCAGAAAATAATGATATCTATGGTAACATTCTCTCTTCCATATTTAAGTGCGGTTTTCACATCTTTATAGGCATCAGGTAAGAAATTGAGGAGAATAATTGCTTCATTTTCTTCCCCTGTCCTGTCTCCCAATTTTTTAACTCAACTGTTAGTTGCTTAAAGTCATCTAAGTTTTCAGAAAGGTTCTTGAAAGCATCCATCTTAATGGTAAAGAACTTTTGTCTGATATATGCTTATTGGGTAGATCTTTGGTGAGGTACATTGCATTTAGCTTATTCCAGATGTCATATACTGTTACTTCTTCAATTACTTGCCTTAATACACTATCACTCATATTCAAAATTAGCATACCGTAGGCAATTTGCTCCATGGTTTCTTTTTCTTCTTCAGTCATTGTGTGAGGCAGCTTGGTTGGATCTGAGATGGCTTTAATGGCTTTTTGTTGTCCAAGTACTGCTTTCATTTTCGCCTTCCACAACTCAAAGTCTCCTTTTTTTGTCGAACTTGTCGATATCATACCGAATGACTGCCATTCTTGATTTAAAGAATCAGGTTCTTGATTGATAAAAGGCTCTGATACCACTTTTTAGTTCTTAACGCGTGTCTACAAGCTGACTTTACACCTTTACTCTCTTTCAGGTGATCAACAAAACAACATGCAAAATGGATCAACTCAATCAAGAATGAAAATGACAGAAAGTAACGATACACCAAGATGATGCAGGTAGATGAGAATCTGAACCGCAAGAGAAAGAAAAAGAATATATCTCAAGAGAGGAGAAGACAACAAGTATTAAAGTGGTTTGGCAATAAGTCTACATCCACTGTGCAAAGAGAGAGTAAAAGGATCTTATTATCACAAAGGTAAAGTTTACAACATTAGTTTCCTCATTACACTCCCTTGACTTCTTAAAACAGAAAGCCTATTTATATGAGCCGAGGACCTAAGTTAATTTCAACACCAAACAGTCATAAAGCCGTTTTTAACATCTTCCACTCTAAATAGTCATCCTTGAAACAACGGTATGCTCAACGCCGCAGTGTTCAGCCACTAACAAACCAAATTAAATTACTTCCAAAATTTCAACTCAAATCTGAAGTTGTACATGTTTTAATTTCTTTGTTTCAATCTGCGGCGTAGGTGTACTCATGGCCGCCGGTTTAGACGTCAATGATTATGGTGTCGGCCATCCACATTGTCGTTGAGAAAAGAGACGCCAAGGGAAGAACGAGGTAAAATTGCTATATGGGGTTCAATTTTTTTGCTTACAAAAGTGTGAACACTTCTTTTTTACATTTAAAACTTCATGGGTTAAATTGTTATAATCATTAGAGGCTCTAATTTATGCAATTCATCCTTTTTAAAAAAAAAATTTTAACTTAATTTTAATTAAAATTTTGTACTGATATGAATTATTTAAAGTTAATTATATATTCATACCCTCTTATAATCTATTTTATTTTTTATCTTTATTTTTATTTTTCCCTATAACTCTTTAAAAATAATATACCTTATTTCGGCTCAACTATACTTGACATTTTTTGGAAAGCTTACCATAAAAATTATTTGAAACATTAATAATACGTGCAACATTCATAATACTAATTATGTATAAGGTATTCATTAGTGATTTTGATCATATATCATTGTTCTGTAGGATTGAAACATTCTTTTCATTCGTGACGGTTATTTCAACAAATTTTGTACCAACACTTGTAAGTTGTAAAGATCATTTTAATGCTGTGTGAAACTTATGTAGTACACTTTGACAAATTCAAAATTTTGTAAACTTCTAAAGTTGTGTAAACACATGAATTAATTTATAAAAGGAATGTTTTTCTTTCATGTCTTTTAAAATTTCATTCATGATTGTGTTTATTTGTAACAACCCAACTTTTTTTAACTCAATTTTCTAGGATCGTCACAATCATGCATGCTTAAAACGTTTAAATGACTTGGGTTTAGCATTTGGAAATTTAATTTGAATTTGAAGTAGCCAAATTATTAGAAAAGTAATAATATAATACTGAAAATTCTCAAGAATTAATAAGAATGCTAAAACTCATAATGGTCAAATAATACAAAAATTAACTAAATAAATTCGAATACTGAAAATAAATATTAAAAAAATGCGGAAAGACTATGTATCTAGACCATAGCTCCATCACAACCGATCCCCATCAGCCATCCAGAACGCCACTGCCATTACCTGAAAAAAAAAGTTTAAAGAAAACGTTGAGTATGTAAAACACATACCCAGTAAGTAACCCAACCCACAGTTGGACATGCAGACACACACACTCATGCAATGCTCATGCGAGACCTACTTCTAACATTTTCAGTCCGGGCTACCAGTCAATTCATTATTCAATCTACGCTAGAAGCCAATTCTTTATTCAGTCTACACTGGTAGCCAATTCATTATGACATGTCATTTAAAAAAATCCTCTTTGTGGCAGCACACCCCCTTTCCTTTCAAATGTCACATTTGAAGTACTAGTGTGAGACTTCTCAAGGGGTCCTATCACTATTTGATGATGGATGACACTCAATCAGTCCATGTATAGGTCTCAACTAACTTATCAATCATATTGAGTACAAGTTTCATTCATAAAATCTTACAACATCTAAGACACCCAACATATTCATTAGTTGATGTCTCTAACAATTAACATTCTTATACATATCATGATATTCGATCTAGTAATTCGATAAGCAACAAGAATAGTAGATCATATAGACATGCTTATTATCATCATTCAATCCAGTAATTCAGTAAACAACAAGAGTATGAGGTCATATAGGCATGCTCATCATTACCATTTCATCAAACAATTCAGTAAACAACAATATCATGAGATCATATAGGCATGCTCATCACTTTCTAACACATATACATAATCAGATACTTTAACAGAACATACATCATACAATTCACCTATCCTAGCCCGAAGGCTTCTCCGTGAGCGGAGTTACTTACTTGCTTTCTTTAAGGACCATAAAGTAATCCTTGCTAGGCCTCCTACATACATTCCAAAAGTTAAGGCTATTAGAGAAAATTTCGATTTTTTTAGACTTTAACGTTCATTTGTTAGGATTTTGGAAAAGGAACTATACCGAGCTCGTTATTCAACATCGCCCACGCTTCGCCGTACACTCCGCCGGCAGCCACCACGCGTCGCTCGGCGCTCGGCGCCAGCAAAATCACTTTTCTTTGGGTTTTTGTATCTCAGTCACCGATCTATCTAATGGGCCAGGTCAGTTGTCGGAAAACTCGCTCAATCCTTCTCACGCAGCATTTGAAGCTCGCAATTTGGAGGAAGAGTTCCCATGTGCCGCTCGCCGTTCTGCTCATCGTGGACAGTAGCTGCAGTTGCGTGTTCTGATCATTGTTGGAGCTCTACCCTACTGTTCACCGCTGCAGGGGCTCGTCGGAGAAGACTCCCTTCGTGGATATCATGCACGAGAGAGAGAGAGAGAGAGAGAGAGAAAATGTCGGCAGTTGCGCTGCCGCCTGTTCTGGTTCGTGGCTGCCGCCAGTCTGGGGTTGCTGCCGCTGGAGGTGGGGAGAAGGAGAGAGTGAGAGTGATGAGAGAAAGATGAGAGGGTGATAGAGTTTTGGTGGAGGAGAGGGTTTGGTGGGGAGAGGGTTTGTTAACCAAATTTGTGAAGTTTAGGATTTATTTTGGTTTATTTAAAGGGTACTTCCCAAATCGTAATCCCTTCTCACTTATCTCTTATATTATCTTATTTTATCTTCATTTAAACTTAATATATCAACTTAATTCTTTTTATTCAAACAATAGGAGAAAATATCTTTATTAAAATAAAATCTAAATTATTTAGAATAATTTAATTCTAAATAATCTCCATAATTGGCAAAATTAAAATAACGAGGCGGTACATTATTTTTTTTTATTAAAATTACTGGGAAGTAGTCTAAGTTATAATAATTTAAAGTGAAAATGTTACATTTAGCGACAAATTTCTAAAACGTCTCTATTTTAAGCAACGAAAAAAAATAATGGCTAAATCTTATAAATCGAACAAAAAGGGGGGTAAAGATAGCGTCGTACTAGCGACAAAAAAGGTACGTCACAAATTGCGACGTAAACTCAATAAGCCACAATATGTGACGAAATATCAGTTTGTCATAATATGCGACGTAATTAATTTTTCACAATATGCGACGTAAGACGATGACGTCGCAACTAAAAGTGCAATGTCATTATTTTCGTCGTCACGACGACGATAGTTATGTTCGTAGCATATATATACGACGGTAGTAACTTTTGTCACACAATATTTACAGCGATAGTCGTGTAGCTATGCGCCTTGCGACAATTTATATTTTGTCGCTAAAAACTTACCGCGACAATTATCTACTTTTAGCGACATTTCTTTTTCATCGTTGAAAGTTGCATTTCTTGTCTAGAAACTTTTGATTTCTCCTTTTGTGCCTTTGAATTAGTATCATAGGGTATTATTTTACTCATATCTTTAATTTTAATGTCGAGCTTCTTAGAACTTAGAAAACAAAGTGTTATACCGAAATCAATCTCATCGTAAACTTCTTTTTTAAGTTCAAAGTGGAGATTCTAATTTTAATATTTTAGTCAATGATATATATCTTAACTAGTTGAGCTATGCCCAATTTGTTATTCATGACTAAATTTTTTTCCCTGAAAATTATAATAACAGCCATTGAATTAGTTATTAAATCCATGATATAAATCCTAATTAGGTACCAAAAAAATTATTTGAACTTTTGTTTTTCTTTTTTGGAAAGGAATAATGATTTGAATTAGTCAAGAGTCCAGACGCACAAAAACCGA
>JAOANK020849030.1:0-10273 GCA_026257165.2 Telfairia occidentalis | reverse complement strand
CATGAAGCTATGAAAAGTTTTCATAGCATTGAAGTTATGCCATAGAAGATAGACTTTTTATAGCATTTTTCATAGCACTGTAAAAACGCTATAGAAAATCTCAGACTTTCAATAACATCGCCTAACACGGCATTTCAAAAACGCTATGGAAAGTCTACGATAGCGTTTTTCGGCTGCTATCTTATGTGATATTTGTTGTAGTGAAAGACAGTAGCATGGAAGTTGAAGATGATTCAGAGGTGCAGCAGTTATACAGTATCTTTGCTACAGTGCCAACTAAGGAATAGTCTTGCAAGAAGCTAACTGAGGCAATTGAGTTGATCGAGAGGAGAGATAGACCAATTGAATCCTCATTTGTTGAAGCACCAATATTGGAGAAAAAGCCCTTACCCTCTAGTGTTAAATATGCTTATTTAGATGATGATCATAAATTGCCTGTTATTATTTCTTTAGCTTTGTGCACTAAACATGAGTGATCGTTGTTCCAGATTTTGAGGCAGCATCGTAGAGCATTGGGATGGACACTGGCTGATATTCCTAGAATAAGCCCAGCAATCTGCATGCACAAGATTAGATTAGAAGATGATGTAAAGAAACGTGTGGAAGCCCAACATCACTTAAACCCCATAATGAAGGAGGTAGTCAAGAAGGAGATAATAAAGTGGTTAGATACGAGAATAATATACTCTATATTTGACAGTGAATGGGTTAGTCCAGTTTAGTATGTACCTAAGAAAGGTGGGATGACCGTGATAACCAATGAGAAAAATGAAATTATTTCTACACACACTGTGACTGGATGGAGAGTGTGCATGGACTACCGGAAGCTCAATAAAGCAATAAAGGAAGACCACTTTCCTCTACCTTTCGTTAATCAGATGTTAGATAAATTAGTTGGACAACAGTACTACTACTTTCTAGATGGCTATTTAGGGTATAATCAAATAGCTATTGATCTAGAAGACCAAGAAAAAACTACCTTCACATGTCCCTATGGAACTTTTGCGTTCAGAAGAATGCCATTTGGTTTGTGCAATGAGCCAGAAACATTTCATAGGTGCATGATGGCAATTTTTTCAGACTTAATAGAGGAAACAATAGAGGCTTTTATGGATGATTTTCAGTCTTCAGGAAGTCATTTGAAAACTACTTGTACAACCTTGAGAAAGTATTGGAACACTGTGAGCAGAATAACCTCATCCTGAATTCGGAAAAGTGTCACTTCATGGTGCAAGAGGGAATCATTTTGGGGCACAAGATATCTCAAGCTGGGATTGAAGTAGACCAGGCTAAGATTGAAGTCATTCACAAGCTACGTGCACCAGCATCGGTTAATTAAGTTCACAGTTTCTTGGGACATGCAGGTTATTATAAGAGACTCATCAAGGATTTCTCTAAAATTGCTAAACCACTATGTATGTTGCTAGAGCAGGGCAAGGATTTTGTCTTCTCAGAAGAATGTAATCAGGTGTTCACAGTGCTGAAGCATAAGTTGATCATTGCACCTATCATCAAAGGACCAATCTGGACCAAACCATTCGAGCTAATGTGCTATGCCAGTGATTGGGCAGTAGAAGCAATATTGGGACATAAACATGAGCAAATAATTCAACCGATTTATTATGCTAGTAAAACATTAAGAGAGGCACAATGCAATTATTCAACAACGGAGAAGGAAATGTTGGCAGTAGTGTTTGCCTTTGTTAAATTCAGACTTTACCTTATTGGGACAAAGGTCTTTGTGCATACAGATCATGTTGCAACAAGACATTTGATGGAGAAACGCAATGCTAAACCACAGTTGATCAGATGGATTCTATTACTTCAAGAATTTGATTTAGAAGTAGTTGATTGTAAAGGTGTGGACAATCAAGTTGCTGACCATTTATCAAGCTGAATGAGAATAAAGAGAAAGAGAAATTCAACCACGTGATGAAACAATTTCCAGATGAAGCTATCCTAATAGTAAGCGCAGAACCAGTACCATGGTATGCTGATATAGTTAATTACCTAGTGAGCAGGGTGATTCAAGATGACCTAAAGTGATCAGCTGTGAAAAGATTCTTAACACAAGCTAAGAAGTTCTTCTAGGATGAGCCATTTTTGTAGCACTTATGAGCTAACTCCATTTTGCAAAGATGTGCTAGGGAAGATGAAGTTAAGGAGATCTTGTGGCATTATCATGCGTCACCATATGCCGGACATCATTCAGGAAAAAAGACAGCAGCACAAGTACTTCAGTTAGGGTACTATTGGCCAACAATTGTCAATGATGCCCATAACTTTGCTGAAGTGTGTGATCGGTGTCAACGGACTGGGAATATTTTAAGGAAAAACGAGATGCCTTTGAACTATATACTCGAAGTGAAACTGTTTGATGTGTGGGGAATAGACTTCATGGGCTCATTCCCTCTATCTCAATGGCATATCTATATTCTGCTAGCAGTCGACTATATTTCAAAGGGGGGTGGAAGCGATATCATGCGCCCAAAATGATGCAAGAACAGTCGAAATTTTTTTAAGGTAGGAATATCTTCACAAGATTTGGCACTCTTATAGCATTGATTAGTGATGAAGGCACATACTTTATTAATAGAATCATGGAAAAACTCCTTCGCAAGTACAATGTCAGATATAAAGTTGCTACCACATATCACCTACAAACAAATGGCCAAGGAGAAATTTCTAATAGAGAAATTAAAGCAATCTTGGAAAAGACAGTGAACATGAACAAGAAAGACTGGTCTATGCAATTAGATGCGACTTTGTGGGTGTATCACACAGCCTTTAAAACGTCATTGCAACTGTCTCCATACAAGCTTTTTTTGGGAAAATAATGCCAATTGTCGATTGAGTTAGAATACAATGTGTTGTGGGCATTAAAGAAATTAAACATGAGTATGGATGAAGCTGGCCAAGCAAGAATATTGCAATTACATGAGTCTGATGAGATGAGAATGGAGGGCTATGAGAATGCCCGAATTTAGAAGGAAAAAATAAAGAAATGGCACGACAAGAAATTGGGGCCGCATCACTTTGCAGAAGGGCAACTAGTCCTCTTATTCAACTATAGGTTGAAACTCTTCCCAGGAAAGCTCAAATCAAGATGGTCTGGGCCTTTTGTGATCAAGCAGCTATTTCCTCAAGGAGCAATGTTATTATTTGACGAAAAAACCAATCAAGAATTCACAGCCAATGGCAGCGTGTAAAGCCATACTACGATGGAAATTTCCATAGGGAAAGAACCACCATCAAATTTCAAAGTTAGAGAAGGCAAACGCCTGCCATAGCCTATTACAACAAAGAAATTTCTCTTTTTTTTTGCTGCATAAATTCAGCTCTTTAATTTCATTTATGTTTGTTAATAGCTATTTCTTTTTATGCTAGCTCTCATTTTATTGTCTTCTTTCTACTTGGCCATTACATGCAGCAGAATTTTAGAAGAAGCATCCACTAAGGAAATAGAGATTTGAAATTATAAAAATCGGACTGGACATTGAATAGGTGTAGAGTAGAATGAAAGTCAGATGGCAGCAGCCAGAGGACGCGTGGTAGCAAGATGTGCAACAGTAACATTTTTCTATAAAATGGTTTGGAAATGTTTAATTACATTTCAGCCAACGACAAAAAAATAATAATAAATCCTTGCCATTTCATTCATCCAAAATTTTAAAAGGGGAAGTCCAATAGTACTGTTACCTAGCCCTATTTGACCTGCGTTGTGCTCACCATTTTGGCCATTGTTCTCCCATTTTCGAATTCCATCGTTGGGCTCTAGTGTGTTCTTTTTGCGTGTAGAAATTGAAACCCAGCAAGAAGAGCAGCGAAGCTGCTCTATTAGCTTACAAAAGCATAATGGTATCAACATAAGGTGAAGGAAGTCGAAAGATTCGATCATCTAGTCGAACATACCAAGCTACCAGTGGCTCCAATCCCATGACTTTAGAGTCATCCTTGTCGGATGATGAGCGACAAGCAAATCCAACAAGCCAATGCATCATCTCGGACCCGATGCCATTGAAACTGGTGTACCCAGTAATGAATCCCCTGAAAAGTAGCTCGCTCTTCCACCTCCAGCCCAGCCAGAAAAGAAGAATAAACGAAAATAGACCGCCAATCGGTACAGAGGGCGAATGGTGGAAGATGAGCCATTATCACGAAAGCAGAGATTCAAGCAAGGTGTTAGTAAACCACCCCGTTCGTCGACTATACATTCTACAGTTGAAAGCACAACGCAAAAGATGAGTACAGCCCCTAATTCTCTGGCCTACTTTCAAGGCGAATCACCATCCAAAACACACGAGCGAGTGCCAGAAGAAATACCAGAGGTGGGTACGAAGAAGGTACCTACCACTGGAGAAGCCAACATGAAAAAGTGGGATGAGGCGATGGAGCACAGTGAAAGTCGAACGGTTGAATTGAATCTAAACAAAGATGACAATGATACTGCTCAACAGGCTACACTTGGGGTACCAATCCATGACTGGTACGAAGATCCCATAGAAGAGCAAGAGAATGAGTCGTCAAAAGAGATGAACAGTCAACCTCTAGAGGAACATGAGGTGGAAAACAATGTGGGAGGGCAAAATATTCAGAACTAGCCCCCTCAAATTCTGCCTTCTGAAAACCCTATGGTAAACACCATAGGCAAGGAGAGGAAGAAAAAGAAACAATGAAAAAACAACACCATGCGTAGTGAAGCTACAGCAACTTTGAATCTGCAGAAGTCGCAGAAGAACCTATCGTAGTGTTGAAAACAAAGCACTTGAAGAAAAAGGAAAACGAGAAAAAGGACTGCAACGGGCCAAAGAAGAAGGGCAGTGACAAAGTAAGCAAGAAAGCGGTAGTATTTCATCAATACATCAATCATGTGGCCACAAAACAAGCAAAGGAAATAAAGGCCAAACGATTCTTGGAAGAAAAAGGAATCCTGCCTGCTTCTTTTGATATATCTCAATACATCGGCGAAATCATAAAAATCAACAGCTAGGAGCATTTTTGTGAGAAGTCATAGCTCAGCTTTGCCCAGCTGGTTCAAGCGTTCAACGCCAACATCACAACTGAAGGCCAATCTTCTGTGTTTGTGCAAGGTAAAAAGGTCAAATTTTCTTCAATTTTGATTAACTCCTTTTGTGGTTTCACTCCCTCACAAGATCCAAGGGGAAATTCTTTGTGTTGTGTTCCAACTGAAGAAGAAATGGAGGACGCATTAGTAGCTGTCGGTAACGAGAAGGCGAAATGGAAAATCTTGAAGTTCGTATTTATTCCCTCCTCTGGTCCATGTTGTAACCTCAGGCCGCCTTTTGGTTATACTTCATCAAGAACAGCATCTTGCCGACGACTCGTGACTCTTCCATCTCAATAGTGTCATGCTTGTGTACACCATTTTACGTGGAATTGAAATCAATATTGGGAAGCTCATTGAAGTAGAGATTCGTAACTGTATGAAGAAAAGGGCAAGTAAACTTTTCTTCCCTAGACTTATCTCTAAATTATGTCTACAAGCAGGGGTCCTGCTTGAGGATACGAATGATACTCTATCGAAGAAGGTTGATATAGACTGGCAAATGATACTCTGCATCTAGAGAAGCGTTGATGCTCATGCGCCAGCAAAGGCGAAGCTCGAACAAGCCAGCAATGCTACTACATTTTCTGCTAACACCTGTAAGTTTGCCGAGATATGCACAGCTGCGATATCTACCTTGCTAGAGCCTTTTGTCGTCAAAGTCAACAGGCTTGCCAAGTGCCAAAGGCGTTTGGTCCGATATATACGAAAGCGCGATCGAGTGTGGCACAACACCTTTCGATTGAGAAAAGCTCACTTGCCGCCCTACCTTCCTTCAAATCCAATTCCAAGAAACTAGAGGATGGTGCCTCCTCTCTGAGCGAATGATAAGGGAAGATCCTGCACTTCGAATTTCGAATTCTATCTTTATTTTACTCTATGTATGCAATGTTGTCTCTCTGCTCCCATGCTTGCAATCGTTATGTTCTTTATTTCCATTTTGACATGCTGCTGCTTTGTTTCAGTTCTATGCTTGTATTACATGTCACTTTTGCCTTATGTTTAATCAAAATCTTTCCATATTCTCCATTTTGGTTGTGCATTTCTAAAATATTGTCTGTGTGTAGTGTTTTATTTATTTATTTATTTAAAAAAAACTATCCCATTACTTGTGTCACAACTGCCCAACTTCGGCTGCCTCAGCCCAGTTTGTGTGTTCTAGGGTCAGTTCCATGATGATAATTCCTCTCTCATCCTCATAAAGTGCCCACACCTAATCGCTTTTTGTAGGTTCTAGTTTGCTAGCCTTCTTTCAGTGTGCCCAACTGAATTAAGTTGTCCAACTTTTCGTGTTTTTCTTTGAACGTCACTTAGCCAACAAATCCTCGCCTGCAATTTGCTGAGCTCTTATGCATTTACTCATTTTAGTTACATTGTTGTCTCTACCCCTTACTTCTCCTCTAAACAATGAGGACATTGTCAAATTCCAACTTGGGGGTAGTGGGCCTATTTAGAAGTATGAGTATTCTGCCTTCTGTAATCATTTTGTAAAGCAAGTGAGCTTTCCCTTTTCTTTAAAAGAAAAACAAATAGAGGAAACGAGAAGGGTTTTGTGTATTGCTCGTAGTTGGATATTCAGCGCCTAGGAAGCGGGGATAAGCCAAAACAAAGGTAATAAATTACCCTTTTCTTCTATGCTTTAAAAAAATAATAAAAATAATAATTAGGGAGTTCAATCAATGTTGTAGCATTTGTAGCACAAACCAATGTGCAGCCCTAGTGTAGAAAGTGTGAGTTTTTGCAAGTGAGTTATAGAATATTGTGGGGGAGGGAATGGAAGCCAAAGCCTTAGGATAGGAAAAAACAAAGAAATAAGGGCAACTTAGGATCTAGTGAGAAGTCTTAAAGAAGGCAAGTTGCATGCAAATTATGGAGGTGGGTAGGAACTGAGGCAGCAAGGAAGGAGGGAGAGTTGAGAAAACTACCTTTGAATGTTCGCAAGACTTGTAAACTGAGTCTAAGAAACTGGGAGCTTTTGTGTATCATTGTCTGTTTTGCTTGAGGATAAGCAAATGTTCAAGCTTGGGGGTGTGTTAACTCTCTGAAAGAGAGTTATTATACCTTTAATATTGAATATTTAACTACAGTTAAATTGTTATAAAATGAGCATAACTTGATGATTCACTGATATTTATATGTTTGCTTGCTTTATATTAATATGTCATACTAATTCAAAGGTGACATTTATACATGATTAACTCAGGAATGAAAAATAAAGCAAGTAGCAGTTCAAGCTATGCGGAACGACCTGGTAGCATCTGGCGCAGGGAATGCTGCAGTATAGCAGCAAGCAAAATATTCTCAGATTCCAGTGCTGTACGAACACTTTTTGTGGAACACATGTGACGTCCTAGAGAGGCACGATTTGGGGTATTCTCACATGCATGATCTCAGGAGGGCATGATGGAAATTTCTTAGTGGGTGCTATTTTATGGCAAAGATAGGCACAAAAAGCAACAGGCCGAAAAGCAAGGAGAAAAAGAAGAAGAAAATTCCTCCCTAAAGAAGAAAACACTCCCAGCTGAGCTTCTGTTGTCGTCTGCGCCTCAGCACCCTTTAGTTTTATTTTTCTTAGCATTTCATTCCTGCTACTGTTTTGTTGGTGTTCTGTTTAACCTTTCATTTAATTGTATCATTTTCTGCACTTGAGCTTTTTCAGTGAACATCATTTTGATTGCTTTAATATGAGTTCTAGCTAACTTCTTTATGGGTAGTTGGTGGTGGGTGTGTTAAGCTAAAACTTTGCTGTAAGTAAATCTGGAGAATGGGGATTGTTTTACTCGTGTTCTTTTCTTCTTGAACTGTTGCAATTGTGAGCTTCCCAATTGGCCATCGGTCGTTCTAGATAGTGAGCGTCCTTGCCGACAGGTAAGGTTGTAGTTGAAACCAGTAGAAATGATATAGCAGATGTGATAGAACCTCACACCATATATTCATTAGACATAATGAAGAAGCTATAAGACAAAAAGGGGAGCATAAAGAAATAAGGAATCTGAGGTTAGACATAAGTAGGATTCACACTTCAGTATATTATGCTCGATAGAGTGAGTATACGGAACAAGCCTGTCTACAGATTAAAATGCCTCGTTCCCAGACAATGTTACTGCATCGTGACGCATAGCGAGGCCGAATACCATTAACTACCCTATTTTGCAACTGTTTGATAATTACATAGATGTTTGTCAATTTTTGTTTGACCCAACTCAACTGAAATGATTGTTTTTCTCCTTTTTCTATCTCTTCATACTCAACACATCATGGAGGTTAACCTATTAACTTATAATAGTTAGGTTAGTGAGAGTGTTACATAATAACAATCCTTGAGGATCGATAACCTGAAATACTCCAATATTACTTGTATGATTGCTTATACTTGAGCTTTCTCTATCTTCATGTTCCTTACCATTCTGCATTGCTGAAGCATATCCATCGCATTTATGTGAAGACAACAGGCAATTAGATCGGAAGGTTGATCCTAGAATTAGTTGGTTAAAGGGGTTGAATTCAAGAGAGAAGACCCATTAAATTCCTAAACCTATGAAATAAATATTTGGTTAATCCCAAGGTTCCTACATTGATTAATTAAGTCCATAATTGAAGTTGTCACGCTTGAACTACTCTTCCCTAAATTGTTCCCAATTACGCTCTTTTACATGCATTATTAGGATGTAGACATTTCCTGTTATCGTTTCTCTAAATAAAATTAACAATGAATATTTCAGTACTAAATAGGATTGATAACTCGATTCTCAAACGACGATACTCGGTCTCTTGACTGGTTTATATACTACTACATAACCCGTGCGCTTGTGGGGTTTTGCATAACAAGTTTATGGAATCGTTGCCGGGAATGAACGTTATGAATTCTAATTTTATTGAGAAAACATTGTTTATCTATCTTTAGGGGGCATACTATTTTCTTTTATTTTTATTCATTGTTGTTTGGTGCATGCGATCTACTAGAAAAGCTAATCTTGTTCAATTTGATCCTGAGATTGATAGGACCTTCAAAAGAAATTTGAGGAGGAATAAGCTCCAACTCTCTGGCATGGTAGAGAAATAGGGAGTACCGAGGGCCATTAGAGATTATTTGCAGCCCACCATCCCTATAACTCAACCAAGGATAGCTCATGCACCCTCGGAAGTAAATAGCTTCAAACTAAAGCGAGGATTGCTCCAGATGGTTCAAGAGAGTGCCTTCAAAGCACACCCCACTTGAGACCCTCATAAACATATTCGATCATTCTTAAAGATATGTGTATTATCAAGATAAGTGTTTTCTCGTTGACTCCATTTGCTTACGTTTATTTCCCTTTTCTTTGAAGGATCGAGCGAATGATTGGTTGGAGACACTACTAGCTAGAAGCATAAACATCGTGGGGCAAGTTGGCCCAAGCATACTTAAACAAATACTTCCCACATCAAAAACTCAGAGGCTTAGGACTGAGATTAGAACTTTTAGACAGCATGAGACTGAGCAACAATTTGAGGCATGAAAGCACTATAAGGACCTCCTGAAAAAATGTCCTCAGCATGGTTACCCAGACTACTATAAATTTAATTTCTTTTTGGGTTGATAAGTGCTACTAAATCAATTCTTGATGCAGTTGTAGGTGGTTCAATATTTTCAAAGACAACTGAAGAAGCCCACATACTGCTAGATGATATGGCTGCCACGAGTTACCACTGACCTACGAAGAGGTTAACTGCTCGAATGCCTAGACTTTAGAAGGTTGATGAGGTAAGTGCTTTGAAAGCTCAGATGACCATGCTAACCAATGCCTTGCAAAATTTATTTGTGTAGGGTAAGCCTCAATCTATTGCATCTATGGCAGTGTGCCACTCTTGTCCTGCTGGGAGAGACCTTCAGTTGGAGTAAGCCAACTACATTAATAAAGCCTACAGATTTCAAGGAGTCTAACAAAATCAATTTAGGTCTAATAGAACCAACTGCCCACCCACTACCATCTAAGTATTTCTGTACCATGAGAACTTTTCTTATGATAATAAAAATGTTTTGAGTCCCCCAAGTTATACTTCCACATCACAACAGCAACCTGAGAGGAAGCAGTCCAAGGAGAACATGTTAGCAACTTCATAACAGAGTCAGGGAACCAAACTAGCAACCTGGTGTTAGCTTTAGGGCTTCAATCAAACTTAATATTTTGATGATAACAAACTTATTTATTTTACTGACAATTTTAGTAT